>JAATLQ010029843.1:28319-90342 GCA_013421005.1 Heliconius erato x Heliconius himera | reverse complement strand
ATATATATATATATATATATATATATATATATATATATATATATATATATATATATATATATATATATATATATATATATATATATATATATATATATATATATATATATACATTAAATTGTATCATTTATTCTTCTTTCTTCTTTAGCTTCACGCTGTATCCCGCACACAGCAGGGTAGGCAGAGGGAACCTAGTGTTAAGACACTTTCTGCCGAATGCCTCCAGCATTGCGTGAGTGGCAGAACTCAACGCCGCGCTTAACCTCAATACTAGACCGAAGAAATGGAAATATAAATTTTAGTAAATATTTCATCTCCTCGAGTGGGGATCGAACCCAAACCAGTCGGTTTTACAGTCACACCTCGTGCCGCTGCGCCACGACTGGCCTCATCATTTATTTATTATTGAAAATATGTTTTTTTTGCTGATATTATTTTTATGTCATTGTGTAGTTCAGTTTCACAGTAGACGGTCTCTACCTAATTATATACACAAATTTAAAGTGTTTTTCTTGTAAAAGTAACATTTATCATGAATTTACTTCAGTTAACTCTCATTACATGTGTAAAACGAAAGTACGAGATGGTATCAATAGAAACGTATCGGCGTCTGTATAAAGCTAGCCACACACGTCACTACTCTCCAATTATGATGAAAACATTCATATATGTATTGACAAAACGTTTAATACAGAAACGTTCGCATTATACGGTTGACGCGTTTCAATACTACCGTTACGTCTGTAGCGGCTTTAACCGATCCGCGCCGGCTGAGCCTCTTGGCAACAAAGTTATTGCTAAATTAGTACGTCAATTTAAAAGTTTAAACTTTGTTTTTTTTTTGTATTTGGAACTTAAATGTTTGAAATGTTACAAATGTACTTGAAATAACAATATATAAGCTATATTTTAAAAAATAAAAGTTTAATAAAATATTTATAGTATATATAATTATATTGATTAAAAGTTACAAAAAAGTATCATATATTATAAAGTAAAGTGAAAGGACCTTATGTGTTTGTTTGTGTCTGTTTGTTTGACTCCCAAACACGATAATTAATCACAATTACGTTCACCACGGTCATATAGAATGCAGAACATATCTTCCTATAATATTAACTAATTTTAGGAGATTTTAGGAGGATAACGAATAAAAAATAACTAAAATTCAATATTTTTAAAGTTTTATTGCACACTTTGGAAAGAAAAATACTTAATTAGAAAACGTATAAAAATTTGAACGTGGCGGGACTCGAACCCGCGTCTCCTGGAAACCGATTACCTAATTAAGTATAATATTTAAATATTTACCTCAAGCATAGTCCAGCCTCCGCGCCTGCCAGATGCCCGCTCCGCCTCCGACATAATGTCGTGCGTGCGCCCACTCGCGCCCTCATGCCTGTCTTTGTTGCGAGACATACTGTCACCTGAAGCGCAATAATGATCGAGTTCAAAATATGTTGATATACAATACCTTAGAATAGATTATATGAAAAACAATACACTATTATAGTATCGTAATATAAAACTAAATAGATGTACGCAAATTACATTTATATGTACTATAGATTTTTTTGTATTTTATACAACATATAAAATAACTACCAATATAGATTGGCTATCAATTTACACAACTTTTTACTATATAGATATATTAAAATAATACGAAATGATTTTCAAAGTATGAAATACGATAACCAAATACAAGCACTTGTACAAGTTTAAGAATTTTCAACAGAGACCTGTTTAATCTACGAAACAGGCAGTATATATAACCAACAGATAAAATGACCAACCATTCAACGTTGCCTTTACCTATGTAAAAAAAATTCTAATACGAGAGTATATACTTTTTTTTCAGTTTCACGCATTTCGAATGTAGCAGGGTAGGCAGAAGGAGCCTAGTTTTAACACATTCCGCATTCCAATTTACTATGAATTCTAGATACATAGCATATTGTACGAATGGCGGAATTCAACACCGCGCTTTGCTTCGACACCAGAGCGGATAAATAAAAATATTAAATATTTCCTCGAGAGGAAATCAAACCCACAACTTGTCGCGTTTACAGTCACACACTTGTGCCCCTGCGCCACAACTGCCCTCTTTAAGTAAACACTTATTATGCTCCTAAATTTACTAACTAAATAGTATAACTAATAGTATAACTTTTGATTTATTTTTAATTTTAAATTAACTATTTTACTTAGGAATTTATTACTTTACTATTAAAATCCAGTCTATTTCCAATGTTCACTACGTTCCGGCCTATTCGAAATATCTATATTCCATATATATGAAAGTTATTTAGTTCCTATATTAGGTACCCGTTGACATCATGCTTCTCGATAAACAAATCGAAGAAGTAACAAATGTTTACGTGTTTCCTATTTCAATAATAAAGATTATTATCCTATACATAAATGTATATAGTATAAATCTCTACTCTATTTATTATATCAAAAAATAATTTTATATTATTTATTACAAAAAAAAAATACTATTAAACAGTTCGAAAGCACCATTAAAGTAGGCCCAATATGATCAGTGCAAACATTATACAATAAAACGAAACGCAGGCCATTGCTCAACCACCGCTACGTGAGCGAATCCGCGGGCAGAGTGGCGAACGATGACACAACATAACAATTTGACCCACTCTCCTTATTCCGTTTACAATACCTCCGCCAAAATTATACCAGTAATATGCAAACGGGCACATTCAAGATAACACTGTATACGAGTACCTACGTACGTACTTTCACGGCATTATTCGTCATAGCAATAACGTTTTCAACGGTATAAAAAAAAGTTTAAGATACTTAGGAACGTATTTTTAGAGCGCTCTCAAGTTTGAGATCGATTTTGAGATGCCATTTTTGGTCATAAATTGTATGGCTATGAATGAAAACGGTGTCTCAAGTTGGATTTCAGACTTGAAAGCGATTTATAATTTCGGGTCTTACTTTATAAATCAAATGAAAAGTTGCTTGCAATTTAAAAGTAACATTTGTTTTAATTTCTAATTTATCGGGCTCGTGTAAATGCTAAATCCCGCTTAGGGCAGGGTACGGCAGACAGTGGAACTATGCCATACCTTCGAGACGTTGCGTGTCAAGAGGCGACACTCAACGGCCCGTTTTGCCATCGTACCAATGCAAGAAAATGAAAAAAAAAATGATTCCTTCAAAGGGAATCAAACCAGCAACAACTGCTTAGAAGCAGTTGCAGTTGTGGCCATTTATTCCATTTTGTATATATGTATATTTTTTAGCTACACGCATCTCTCGAATTTACGCGATAGACAAGAGATTGCGCGTGATGATTATATAGTGACGTTACATACGAAGAAACATGAGCTATATTTAGAATATTACAATCCAAAATAAAAATTTTACATACAACAAAAGCCCAGTAAATGATCAAAACAAAGGAGTTAAAGTAATTTCCTTAGATAGTTTCTATTTCGCGGGATAAACGATAAAAAAAATACGATTTCTAATATTGGCCATAAATAAAATAGGGGCCAGTCGTGGCGCAGCGGCACGAAGTGTGACTGTAAAACCGACTGGTTGTGGGTTCGATCCTTACTCGAGGAGATGAAATATTTACTTAAATTTATATTTCCATTTCTTCGGTCTGGTATCGAGGTTAAGCGCGGCGTTGAGTTCTGCCACTCACGCAATGCTGGAGGCATTCGGCAGAAAGTGTCTTAACACTAGGTTCCCTCTGCCTACCCTGCTGTGTGCGGGATACAGCGTGAAGCTGATTTGATATATTTATTTATTTTTTAAATAAGTTATATTCTAACACAGCAACAGAACAGACCATTCTGAAGCGTTTCAGTAAAACGCAATCTTGTAAACCGAGATTACAATTATTATTCTGCGATACACGAAGTAGGCCAATTTCTAATCCATTCAAGCCGAGACCCAAAATCGACGCGGTTGCCTCACCAGTGATTACGGATGGTAATCGAAAGCGTTGTAGGCACAAATTGTATTGTTAATAAATAATATTTATTTATTTTTTTTAGTTTCACAGTGTATCCTACATATATAAGGGTGGTAGGCAGAGGGAACCCGGGAATCTATTTTTAAGACACTTCCGTTCCCCACATTATGCAAAATTTTTCAAACTTTGCGTGTTGAGTTGGCGGAACTCAACGTTTCGCTTTGTCTTGTTTCTAGAGCGAGGTAATAATAGATTTCCTCGAGTGGGAATTAAACCCACAACTGTTGCGTCTACAATCGCACGCTTGTACCACTACGCCACGACGGGCTGATCACTTTATTTTAATAGATATTGATTTTAACAAAATGGAAACGTACATAAAGTAAATGTCAGCCATTTGAACAGTCAGGCTTAAGTATTAGTCATATTAGTCATCGTATAGCCTTTGTTTTATTGTTAAAACTAGATACTCAAACGCTTAAACTTATTTTTATATTATAGACAAAGGATAATATTTTTTTAAATAAAAGATATCATAAGTATGTCCTTTATAATATCTCTAAAAATGTATGTACAAAGTTTCATGGTTTATCATGACTGTTGAGTAGTTTTGGCGTGAAAGCAAACTTAGTAACAAACAAACTTAGATTTAAATTTATAATATTAGTACTAACACTACTATTTATAATTGTATATAATAATAGTACAAAATATTTTACAATATTTACCAAATAAACTATTAAAAGTAAAAATATTTTTTTATGTTTTGGAACTTACAAGATTATTTTTCAATGATTTCGTTGAAAATATATCAAAATTCAAATGCGGTAACACTATCACTGTACCTACTGTCCGAATTTCAGTTGATAAGAGGACGGACTCCCGTTTGCACTATCATTTAAACTTGTATAGGTAGAAGATATTTTAAAATTTAATTGATATAGGCCGTTCAGTAGTGCAAATGGACGTTGAATAACGTTGTGAAGCCTATTCTCACGATTTCGCCGAGTACAAACAATGTTTACTATTTATTTTGTATTATTTTTCAGTTTAGAAAGTGGTTAAGTGAAAATGTTTCAGAAAAAAAATACAAAAGATAGCACTTAAATCATGAATGTTTTAACAATATTATGAATAACTGGGTCCAGCTGAGGCCGTAGTGGCCCAGAAGAACATGCATGACTATTAATGCGACGGTTGGGGATTCGATTTCCACTCGTGGGAATGAATTATTTATTTCCTCTGGCAACAGGACGCGAGGCATTGAGTTTCGCCGCTCAACACGCAAAGCCTCGAGAATTCGGTGGACGGGACACGGTGGACAGTTCGGCGGAGGCAAACAGAAGTATCTTAATGAGAACGGAGTGTCATAATACTACGTTCCTTTATTACCCTACACTGCTATATGCATGATAGTGTGAAGTTTAAAAAAATTTGATCTAACTGTTGCATATCCGGAATATAACGTAAAAATAGACTTAAAACCAATTACTATTACCAAAACAAAAATTAACAATTGTCCATGACCAAAGATAAGAATAACATTAAGAAAATAAACAAAATAAAAATATATAACAAACAATACAAACTAAATATGAATATGGTAAATAGAACGCAATGATAGTCTCAATGTTTTATGGAGTATGTCTATTTAAATAAATAGAGTTTAATTCGAGCTAAATGATACTTTACTTTTTGTTTAATTGTACTTTAATGCTAATAGCGGTCTTGTAATAATTAAAGTCAAGGCCAGCACAAAAGGAAAACAAAGGCTTTACGACTGCAACAAACGTATTCGTTTATCTTATACAAAACTTTTATAATACTATACAATTGATAATATTAGAAGGTTCTTCTATATAATAATAATTAATCATCCATTTTCATTATACAAAAGTAACAACAGCCAAGTGCATGTACCAATGTCTTTGTTTTAGTTATAGCCGAAAAATTAGGATAGTTGCCTATCTGTTTTTTTTTATCATTTATTTTTATAAATAATACGTGGTAGTACAATTAAATAGATTATACCTATTATTAATAAAACAAAAAGATTATACCATGGTTGGATGAGGTAACTATAGTATAACCTATGTATCATCTATATTCGGTGGAAAATGGGGAACGGACTGTCTTAACACTATGTTCCCTCTACCTCTGCTCTGCATATATAAAAAAATAAGTTTAAATAAAAAATTGATACCTGCAGCTTTTTGCAGCCGAATCTTGCACTATTATTTAAGATTGTCCTATACAATTATCATCAAAATCGCTATGTTGCAGATTCAATTCTAAGAATCTGTTTATTTTTAGGGTTCCGTACCTTTTAAGGAAAAAGCAAACCTTATAAGATCACTTTCTTATCCGTCCGTCTGTCTGTCGCGTATTTCTACACTATAAAAGGATTAAAAATTAATAGGGTACTTCTGGTTAACCTAGAATTATAAAATTTGGCAACTAGCATCTACAAGTAGTACTAGTTCAGGAAAAAATCTAAAACTATATATTTGTGATTGGTAGTTGCCTAAAGAATAGTCTTAAAAGAGGGGCAAAATTTGGTATTAAAGCTAGTTCAAGTGCAGTATCAGATGAAAGGGCTCTGGCTAAGCTAAGCCTGAATTTCAGAAAAAAACTCGAAACCTTAAACCACCAATTCTAGTACGGAACCCTCGGTGGGCAAGCCCAACTTGCACTTGTCTTTTTTTTTAAATAATGATTATTAGTCCAAACTGCAGATCAAGCAGAGGAATCAAACGCCGTACGTTAAGATACGTACGGCGTTTGGACCGGACCAGAAAAACTAAAGTTTTTAACTGAACTCACAACTGTTGTGTAAAGCCAGGTTAGTAGCCACATCTCCACTACACTAGGAAAAGTATCTACGTGTTTACCTAGTTTGGACAAGACATTGTAATGTCTTGTAAAAAGATTGCATTCCGTTCCAGTTCCAATTTATGTTTGAAATATATATCTATACCTATATAAAATTGTAACGGATCGGTGTCTGTACATGGTGATTTACAGTAGTCAAAATAAAATGAGGGTCACTGGTTTCTGGGACTTAGATATTAGGCAATGATGAAGTTCATTAGATTTACCATTTTTTAATGTAATTAACTTATAATTTATTTAAAATCGGTACAACAAAAATAACATAGAATTGTTTTAGCCAACTATCCATTTTTGAAAAAAAAATACTCTCGCTCATAAAGTTATCAACAACTTTTAGCATTTGTATTGCTTTTTTTTGTTGTCTTCAGTATCGTGGGTGCCCTCCTCTTTTTTGTACACATTCCTGAAGCCTGGAAGGCACATTTTCAATCAGGTGTCATACTATTTCTTGAGGAATTTAAAAAAAAATATGGCATGCGTTATATACAAATCTTATTTTTTTCCTTTTGACTATGCAGTAAAAGCCGAGAGTAAAAATAGGTCTATTTTGACAACATCAGTATACTGAAAACGTAATGATAAATTTCAATTGCAATTTGTAAGAAAATAAAAAAAATTGCACACGTTTGTACTCCCAAAAACAGTTTCTAATAAGATTTTTTATTGATGTGTAACTTCCACGATGAGTTCGTTATATATTAGCTTTTCTTCTATAAATATATTATTTATAGAAGAAACTTAACTCTACACAGTTGACAGCAATGCCTTATTTTGTCTATCGTATTTGTTTTGTATACAACTCAATTAAAACTAAGTTTATAGCTACTTCATAGGCAAAAAATAAATATAAGTAGTTCCGTGATACATTTTATTATTATTGATTAAGTGTCAGATCGGCGAGTCAGGTCAGTCAGGATCGTTATAACGTGAACGAATGGAATTCGTTTTAACATCACATTTTTATATTGAAAGGTTTTGGTTTCAAAGTACACTTTACCTTCTAAATTGTACCATTATCATAGGGAGTAGGTGAAATATTTACTTAAAATTTATATTTCCATTTCTTAGCTGTGGTGTCGAGGCAAAGCGTGGCGTTGAGTTCTGCCACTCAACACGCAATGCCGAAAAAAGTGTTGAACGAAATGTCTTAACACTAGGTTCCCTCTGCCAACCTTGCTGTGTGCGGGATACAGCGTGAAGCTGATCTTTTATTTTTTATCATAGGAAGTATTGTTTAGATGTTTAGTTACATCTTTTTTTAGCTTCACCCTGTATCCTGCATATAGCAAGGTAGACAGAGGAAACTCCGTCAAAACTATAACATTATAATTAATTCTTAAAATTACTTAAACTAAAACATTAATTCTTAAAATTATTGTTTATATTATTAGAATAATTTCAACTTTTCTATAACACAAATCAAAATATCGATGATATTTAACTACCTAAAATTTAATTTAATCTGTATTTTACCGTTCCTTGAAGCTTGAAATTGGTAGAACCGACTTTCACAACAAGGTATAAAAAAACAACCAAAAAAAAACAACATTACTTGGGATATTGAGCATTGATCTCATCGCGGCTAAAACTATTACGTTTCGCTTAACTAAAGTTACTATTACTTTCATAATAAGTCAATCCAAATAGAAAATAGTAATTCGCAATTGTTAAAAAATCTACATAAAAGTAAATATGGTCAGTCGTGGCGCAGCGACACGAAGTGTGACTGTAAAATCGACTGGTTTTGGGTTCGATCCCCACTCGAGGAGATGAAATATTTACTTAAATTTATATTTACATTTCTTTGCTCTGGTGTCGCGGCGTTGAGTTCTGCCAGTCAACACGCAATGCCTGCAAAATTCGGCAGGAAGTGGGGAACGGAGTGTCTTAACACTAGGTTCCCTTTACCTACCCTTCTGTGTGCGGGATACAGCGTGAAGCTGATTTATTTAGTTTAAAATTAAATATTTCAGGATATCGTGGCACAGTTGGTATGTCACAATGACTGTAACTGAAGGATGTGGTTTCAAATGCAATTTGGTATAATAATCATACTTATAGCTAATTCAACCTTATTGGAAAAATGTGATTTTTACTATCCAATATAAAAGGTTTCTACTTAATATCATTTCTACATCTGTATATTTTTGTCTTTTTAAAAGACTGTAAAAATGTGATAGCATAATTTAAATATATTATAGTAAATACTAAATACAGTAGCAAAAGTATTAGATGAGAATTATTTTAGTAAGCAATTACGTTAGAGTGTTTAACGAGAAGACTGGCTTTTAAAGCAGTACGTGTTATAATCAAATATTTACATTGGCCAATTGTCCGATCAAAAGGAAAACATGGTTTCGAGGATCACTAAGAAACGAGTTGCTCAAAAACAAAGAACGATAAGTATACAAGAGATTGATGGCATTCATATATATTTTTTTAGCTTCTAGAGGCATTGCGTGTTGAGTGGCGGAACTCAACGCCGCGCTTTGCCTCGACACCAGAGCGAAGAAACGAAAATATAAATGTAAATAAATATTTCACTTCCTCGAAGGGGGATCGAACCCACAACCAGTCGGTTTTACAGTCACACTTTGGCCTAAATATATTTTTAGGTGTCTAAATGTTCTACGTATATTAGATATATATATCAATGTATCAATTACACTAAAATCGTAATATTTTTGAGAAATAGTAGATATTGTTTGTTGGTAAATTTTATAATTGGTTATAAAATAAACGTATAATAATACTGAAAAAATTGTATATTATGGAATTCACTTAAATCGTAATTTACCAACTAAAAATACTATTTCGTAAGAATTTAACGATTTTTGTGTATTCCATAGTATACAATTTAAATCAGCTTTATGCAGGATACCCTGCACACAACAGGGTAGGCAGAGAGAACCTAGTGTTAAGTATTCTGGATTCTAATGGCATTGCGTGTTAAGTGGCAGAACTCAACGCCGCGATTAACCTGGACACCAGAGCGAAGGAATGGGAATATAAAATTAAGTAAATATTTGATATCCTCGAGTGGGGATCGAACCCACAACCAGTCGGTTTTACAGTTACACCTCGTGCCGCTGCGCCACGACTGACGAATTTATTCGGTATAAATCGGTTATTTATTGAACACAATAATACTTTTAATATTTGTCTTTTATAACATTATTATCGATTATAAAAATTAGTTCTAATTTGTAAAAACAATCTATTTTCAACGTAATACCTAAATTGCCCAACTGAAACATAAAGCAATCGAAGTCTTAAAACGTGACAAGATTAGGCAAGATTTGTTCGCTTGTTTTCATTACATCTTAGCCATTCCGATGATAACATATTTATATATAACCAAGTAAAAGCGGTCGTGACGCAGTGGCACAAGCGTGCGACTGTACACGGCATGGTTGTGGTTCGATTTTCATGTCGTCACTCTCGTAATAAGGCAAAGCGCGGCGTTACGTTTAACCTATCAACACAGTATGTTTTTTTAACATTTTTAAAGTGTTATTCCACACTTAGGAAAGAAATACTTACCAGGTCCGCGCCTCCTGATCGGTTTCCAGGAGGTGTGGGTTCGAGCCCCGCTACGTTCAAATTTTTATACGTTTTCTAAATAAGTAAGTATAAAATTAGGTTCCCTCTGCCTACTCTACTATTTACGGAATACAGCATGAGGTTATTCCTATTAGAGACTAAGTATGTTTATATATATAATCGTGTGCAATGGCAATGCCTACGGTTTCACTTACGCGAAATGTTAAGCGCGCATTCTTCATTCCGAACCGTTTAAGATCTACGCATAATGATACTACAAAAAAAAGTAAACCGACGTTGGCCGTAGCAAATATTTAAAAAAGAATGTAATAATAATAATATAACGCTTGAAGAAAGGAGGTAACATTCAAAGAAATTTTAAGTAAGTGTTTAAATTGAAATTGAATTGAATTGAAATTATCTAATAATAACGAATTAATCAATTTAAGTTGAAAACCGCATATACTGTCTATAACAAAGGCCAAAACAACATTGTAACATGGTCCCAAAAGCTTAAATGTAATGAGAGGTCTTTTTTTAGCTTCACACTGTACACATCAAGGTAGGCGGAAGGAACCTAGTGTTAAGACACTTTGTTCCTCATATTCCGTCGGATTCTGGATGTCAGGGTGAAGAAATAAAAATATTAATAAAAGTGTATTGTCAATATGCAAAGTTTAAAGTGACATTAAAGTTAATTTCCAACTTCCATTATAAAAACTTATTACATGGTCCTACTAATGGATTAAGCTAATATATTTAATTAAATTTTTATCCATAATACCCTTTTCATAACCTTTGTCATAATTGTTATTGTTTAGTTTTTTTATCTTTATTCTTCTTCATTAATGTAGGGTAGGTAGGGAATAAGCAATTTAGTAATTTTGCCACTTTTCACTTATTGATGAACATGAGAACCTAATGTGTACACTAACAAAACTTAAAAATAAAAAAAATCTCTTAAAAAATATAAAAAAAATCTCGAATTAATGGGTTTTTACATATTACATTTAATGAAGTATCTTAACTATAATGGTATTAAGTTTTATCACATCTTTAGTTAACACCAGCAACCCCAAATGCTTTATTTTGTTATATTAAATGTAAATTATATGCCTTATATAAATTGTATGCCTATGAATTATTCTGCTGTATAAACTATATTTCTGTAGTTCCATCTGAACTCGTTTTGTATGAAAGTGGAATAAATATCCATCCTAACAAATTTTCACATTTATAATATTAGTAGGATATGACAGCTCTGGTAAGAAAGGCATTGAGATTGGCTGCTCAACACACTGTATCTTGAAGTGAGGCATGAAGTTGAGAATTAAGAAATAACATTAGATTTTTTCTGTCTGTGCAATGTTGAAAGTTTACACATAGGCCCGTTGTTCCTTGATGTTACTTACAGAACTTTGCAATTAATAAAGAAATTAACTTAGTTATAAAAAATATTATAAATAAAATGCACTTGTGTATTTTGGATTTGTCAAGACAACAAATTTTAAATAATCCAAAAATATAGCAGTTTATATTTGAAATTAGTTCTGTAGCTAAGTTAATACTTTTATCAGCACATTATTTACTCAGTTTAGTGTAAACATATTATGCGGATAAAGACATAAGAAATACTTCCTATATATGTTGGTTATAATTTCAGATAAGATTATAATATGTAATTATTTCTTTAAATCATAACATGGTTAAAATACATTTAAAGCTACTTCCCTATTTCTATACTAGACAAGTTGTCTCAACCTCAAGTATTTCATTAAAAAATGATCACAGTTTAAACTAAATATAAAAAAAAGAAAACTGAAATGATGTATAGTTTATCTAAAGTTCACAATACAGATATGAGCCAAACATTTTTACATGTATATATAAAAGAAAAATAAACAAATAAAGCCATGATAATTATTGTATTACTAAAAATCACAATGTAAACAAGTAATTATTACCACTAGTAAAATTTTAATACAAAGTATAACTTTGTAAATTATTTACAGAATATTTTTTAGCTTTATGCTGTATTCTGCAGATTTAGAATGAGGAACCTAGTTTTAGGAGGCATATGAATTAAATTTAACCTCATTTAAGATATTTTTTTTGTAAAATAAATAGAAATAAATAAACTTGTAAAATCATCTTTAAATAATACAAACATTAGTTACTATTGGGGCCAGTGTCACATTGAGACAAACATATGACATTGAGTTTTGATATGAGCATGTTAGATGGTTGTAATCAACTCTAAACAAGTCCTACAGTGGCTTTATGCATTTTAATCACTAAAAAACGACAACATATGATTAAATTTTGTACGTATATACTATACTTATCTACGAAAACAATGATACTGAAGTTGTTATTACAAATATTTATACGAATTTACTTAATACAAATGATACCTTTATAATATTGCGGGAGATCATTAGGGGTATTAAAACGACTTTCTTTAATAAAAGATTCTCTTCACTTGAAAAATATGGACAACGGATGCATTCCATAACCTCCGTCGTTGAGGAGGTAAACCTAAAGATTCAAAGGAATTATTGGTCATCACGAGCTTTCGACAGTAATGAAAGATCGAATTGATTAAAAAATTGTGGATTTAATTCATTATTTTACCTATAAAAACGTAAATGCGTATGATCTTTGTATACAGCTGACATAAAAGAGATGGGTCGACGCACAGTTGACGGTCTCCAAGCGCCAAATCACAATCGACATTCGAGATGAAAAGAAATGTAATAATAACTATTTAAACATATATCACGTACCTTCATCTACTCCTTAAAAGCTTTAACTTCAATTCGGATTATAGTAACGGGATACAAGTCACTGTAAACACACAAATAGCACAATCTTGACAAACACCACATCAAACGTCCATTTACCGACTGCAGCGACAATCGACATTAGCGGCCAATTCTAGAATCTTTTTAGTGGGTCGCGTTCATAACCATAGACAATAAGCTAGAAACAAAATTGTCGTAAATATAAGTGATTAGCTGTCACATAAATAATTTAAGAAGTTTTTTTAAAAATATATGTCTTAACAGAAAAAAAATCAGAGGCTGTAGCGAAAAAAAAATACTGGTGATTTTTGTAGCAATAATTTTAAAACCTACTAGTATTTGTGTAAAATAATCTTTGAAAGTTTCATATGGCTGATTTAATGATAACTTATAAAAAAAGAGACTTGAATCATGACACAGTAAATAATTGTTATTCTCAGTATGAGCATTGACTACCTTTCAATCGATTTCTTTAGGTATTAACCGAAGTGTTTGCATTTTCACCAGTGAACTATTGTGAAACAATGTTAGAGTCAAAATTTTAGCATGGGCCATGAATTGGCTAATGCTCTTGGGTGGATAGCCTCTGAAAGTTTTTTTAAAATTTATCAACTTCAAAGGGAGACTTAAAGGGAAAGCCAAAGGAAACTTAGTATTAAGACATTCCTTTTCCCATTTTCTGCCGAAGTCTCAAAGCATTGCGTGTTGAGTGGCGCAACATTTAATTAAATATTTTATTTCCTCGAGTGGGAACGAACCCACAACCAGTCGATTTGTCGTTGAACCATGACTGATGATGATGTTGTTAAAATTAAGTTTTTTAAAAAATATATTTTTATTTTGATGTTATTTCCAAGATACGCTGATACTTATAAATTATTATATGATATTAAAGGCATATATTACTATTGGGTTCTATTAAGGAAAACACCCACCGCTCCGCCTGACTATTGGGCCAGACCTCGCAGGCCTAACGGTCTGACTGCATTGGCATTTTTTTTCAAGAATCTGAATTTTTCAAAAAACTCAAATTCCCTTATATTTGCTGAATTACTAAAAATAGCTGAACACATATGGGGGTGAAATGGATAGGTACAGGACCCATAGACCACCGTGAATCGCGTTAAATTCTGTATATGTGATATATATCAAATATCACATAGCATTTATTAATATACATTAGACACATGTCGGATTATTCACTCTTCTTACACACAATCCATTTCTATTTATAATTACAATACATTGTAATTATATATAATACGAGTGCCTTTTTTGTTTTTCGAATGGACTTTATTGCTGTTGACCTGGGATGGTCTTTACAGCGTCACCGGGCGGGCGAACACAAGTGCTGTGTCGTTTGTGCTTTTATTAGAAATCCACCGGAAAAGACTCAGCACACTATCGCCACTTAATATAATCGGTTAACGGAAACAAAATCAAAGTATAAAAAAGGTAAATTATGCTATCACTAAATTAACATTTATTCAAATCCATTTAGCCAAAATATAGTTATGCAAAGGTATAAATGATCTGATCCGTTCTTACTTGTATTATATATTCATCAAAACTAGCAGATATACACAATAGATTATGTATATAAAAGAAACAACACATTGACCTTATTAACTTCCTGCTATCATATGTTTCGAAATGGATAGTGTTCAAATTCAAATATATGTAAATGATTACATATGTTACCCTATTGAACTTACTACAAAACAATGCGATGCAATATATGGTTACAATTTCAGTAAATTATGATCTGTAGAGGGCTCAACGACTGTCATTTAACTGAAAAGAATAACATTTTGACTTTTTACAATATTTAATAAAAATGGTGGAAGTTAGTAAATTTCTCGTTGAAAAAAGTGGTCTGCAGGAGTACCCTTGTGGTTTGATAATTCATCCATGGACCGATAGTTGCGTTGAAGCCTTATTCGCGATGATGAGCAGTTGCTTAAAAGGCTCGTTCTTTTTTTGGACACCGATACATCTCTTACCAGTTGTAAGTTTTTTGCATTAGTTTTTTTCTGTTAATCGTAATAATAATTATACATTAAAATTAGCTTCTAATTAATTATTTTATATTTAATGTTTTTACATATAGACGTTCGTAGAAAAAATGCATTAAATGTTACTTGGCAAAGGCAATAAAACTTAATAAAACATTAAAAGAGATCAAGAGATCCATAACCCATAACAAAAGTAACAAAAGCTGTAAAAGGATATTTTTTCGTACTCATAATATTATTACGAAGTACTTATAATTAGTTCCTCCATAATTGTAATTACAAGCATAATGTTAATTTCAATTACAATGCATTTCGAAGAAGTTAGATTATAAAATAGTTTTTTTTTTTCATAAAATAATCCAAGGCTAAGTTTATTGGCAGTTCTCCTAAAATTGATATTTTTAACCAAAATATATATCTGTTTTAAAACCAGCTTGTAGAGTTGAATTTTGCTATGAGATATAAGCTTGGACATTATAATTCACGTTTGTTAAAGTGACATCTACCAATATTTATTTTAAAAAAATATTTTCGCTAAATATGTGTTAGCGGACAATGACAGTTAGTGAGAATAATGACAATCATCTGAAGGAAAATGATGCTGTGGTGCTATTAAATTGTTAGAATGCAACTTAAGATTCATCCTTGCGTTGCTAAAGCTTTCGCTTTAGCTGCTGCTAAAGAGTCCGATGCACCATCGGAGAATAAGGCTCTGCATGCTAACATTATTATAACCCAAAATAAGCAGTACGTTAGATAACTTCGTTTCGTGGTAATATTTAAAACAAAGACTCGAGCGATCAATGACATTATTCTTATAAACTTTTTTGCGATTGATATTTGTGTAGAAACATTTAAATTATAAGTTCCGCTTTATTATTAAAAACTTTAAGTGTAGATTTATTTCATTGAAAGTAGTAAAAAAATGAATATACTTTACTTACGAATATTTTTGAACAGAAATTAGTTAAGAATATAATAAAAAGACACTTATAATATTATTTTTTGAAGGTTTTCTTTATAATATATTTTCTAAACATTTAATCATTGCACTTGTCTAGGCTACTTATTATTTAGTTGAGTATTTAATATGAATATTATCTTTTTAAAATAATTTACTTTTAATGAGTAAACATAAGGAAAATGAAATTTGTGCGTTTTGCAGGACTGCCATTATCTCATATCTGTCATCTGTGAATATTTAACAAAATAATGAACTAACATTGACATTTGACAGCTGACAGCGAACCAAGAATTTGCATTTCTTATTTATCAAACACGATTTTTGTTATTTTTACATTATGAGCAATCTCTGAATATACCCACGACGTATTTTCAATTTATAACATTATCTTATTATATTGTAATTTCTGCTAAAATGACAAAAATACATTAAAATGACTATATGTCATTGAATGTATTGTCGATATCTGCAGTGCACAACTGGTTTCATTTATCTACAAGCCGAGAATTTGCTCAGTCAACGATTGTCCTCGTTACTCGGCTATTGTTAGTGTCAGTTCATAGGATATTGTTATTCTTATTATTATTATTATTCTTGTTGACTATAAAATTTGTGCATGCACCCATAATCTGTAAGGTGTTGACTTTATATAGTAGGTTATAATTATTAAAAATGGTTGAAGCTAGTAAATATTGGTTTGACAAAGCCTGCAGTGCTTGTGAATGTAATACATTAATCCATCCTTGGACATATAAATGCTCTGATGCTACAGCTTCAATGCTGATGAGCTGTATAAAAGGAAGCTACAAATTCTATGCAATGGTATATCTTGTAAGTAACTGCTATTTATATACATACTTTTGTGAAATATTGGTTATAAAATCAAGAAACTTTATTGATAATATCATCCAATATTTTGTATTTACTTTTTAAAAATCCAATTGAGTTGTAAAATTGCATTTATCTAATCTATTTGAGGAATTAATGATATAATCTGTTTTATTTTTCGATTTGTTAAGCTAATCTATTAATTCTTATCACATTATAATATCTTATTGTATTTATCAACAGCTTTTTTGTTTTTTTTTTCAATTACAAATTTAATTATGTTTTTCATAGAAAATTTTAAGATTGATGGATGACAATTTTTTTTATTTACTAATAGATAATTAAAACATAAGCATAATCTTTGGAGATATATGCTTAAGTTTTAATTATCAATTTAATTTTAATTATAGATTTAGTTTATGAAGGAAATATTATTTTTTCTTTATTATTTTGAAGAATTTATTATTTCTTTTACCCAGCTCTGATATATAAAAAGTGACTTCAACCACTCAATACAAGGTGGCCTGATTTAGGCAGAGAGTGAAAATGGAATATTTTAGCACTAGTTTCTCCCTGCCTATCCTGCTACAAGTATGACTACTAGTGAAAGAAGAAATATTTGTACAAAAATATTATTAATATTAACCATAAAATGTATTATGTTAAATATAATTAAAATGTATATACCTTTTTTTTCAGATTCAAATATTAATGAGAGGCAAAAAATTGAGCAAAAAAGAGATGATAGAACAGTTCAAGCTTTATTTAAAATCAGGAATTTTTGGTCTTACTGTTGGCAGTTCATTTGTAACATTGAATTGTATATTTAGGTAATATTTTTTTTAAATTGATGATTACAAATAATTTTATAATATATGTAAAAGGAAAAAACTATTATAGAAAGATGAAAGCAATAACTAAAGATTTCAAATCTACGGATCCAAATTTTTCTAATGTGTAAAACTCATTAAAAATTAAATTTAAGACAAAAAATATGATTGCCTGTAAAACTATATACTATATGTAAATGCAATACATATCTCTATATCTGCATAAACTACCTACTGTAGAAATGTCACTTTTTAATTAATTGTTTGATGTATATCTAAGATATTGTGCGTGGATTTCATTCTGATGCATGATAGTGAATTATTTTCATTTCCATGCTCCTCTAAGATTAAATTCTGCTAATCAATACATTTTGTAGCCAGTTCAGCTGGCTGAGATATAAACTATTAAATATGTAACAAATAAAACATTGAGTTCACAATAAATATTGTATTAGCTAAGTAGCCTGACATGAACTAAACTTGTCATACATAATTCATCATAAATACTAATTTATGACAACGCCGCACGGCGTTGAGTTCCGCAAAACGTGGGGACTCAGTGTGAAACTAAAAAATAGTTTGTAAATTTACGAAATGAGTATAATATTAATATTTACATTAAAGATAGAAATGCATTGCATGTTGAATGGATAAATTCGAAACCTGGACTTTGCCTTATTATCAGAGCGATAAAATGTCGCATTTACACTCGTATACTGCACCTGCATCACAACTGGCCTCAAAATTAAATATATAACATTTGTTTGCAGAAAACTATTTTTCAGTCAGTTTTCATATTATACAACAGTTTTGTTGCCATGTACAGTTAGTGGATTGGCTGTCTACTTTGAGCCTCCATACAGAAGAGTGCTGGTTGTCAATCTGTTTGTCAATTTGGTAAGTATATTAACAAACAATTGATTACTTGATAGAATAGCATAGAGTTGCAGAGTTTATTTGTAACACAATATTTTGGTTACAAAATATTGTGTTACAAATAAACTCTGCAACCAAAAAATCGCTAAAGACCGTGCAAAGTGGAGTAGGTTAAGTAGGAAGGCAGACCCTGGCAAAAGCCGGGATTAATGCCAGGAAGAAGAAGAAGAAGAAGACAATATTTTGGTGTTCAGTAATTTATCAGACAAGAAAGGCTTTACTATCACTTTTAAATACTCTATGTTAACTTCTGTACCTGCCGTCAGAATTACCTTTGAAATAGTTTTGTTTGTTTGCCCTTGTACACTAGGTTTCCTTTGACTACCCTGTTATATATGAATCTTAAATAAAACCGGCCAAGTGTATGTATGTTGTTGACCTTACGCAAGAAGCGTTCTGTACCAGTATCTCTTAAAATGCGAAAAAACTCACGTTTGTTTTTAATATTTGTTTGGGCAAGAGAAATACATCATATGCGAAAATTTCAACTTTCTAACTATCAAGGTTCATAAGATACCGCCTGGTGACAGACGGGCAGACACATGGACGAATGGACAGTAGAGTCTTAGTAATAGGGTTCTGTTTTACGCTTTGGTTACAGAAATCTAAAAATGTAGATTTTTATACTATAATTTTTTTATAGGTATTTGAATATTGGACACGGACACTAGAATCGAAAGGCTGGCTACGACGGTCACGTGGAAAAGAAACTTTGATATTTATGCTTGGCAGTGCCGTCTTCTTCTATTTAATGCGATTAGAGAGAGAGAATGCTAACCGCACTCCATTGTTCTGGTAATGTTTATTTTTTATAAATTTTAAAATTTCCAATTATTGCATATTATATCTTTTAATAGAATAAAGCGATTGCAATGAAACAAATAAAAAGAAACTTTTTACTCAATTTTTGTATATAAAATGTTGGTTTTGTACTTTTTACGTGATTTAACTAAACACACAAACAGACAAAAATTTCAAAAATGTTAAAAATGGATTCTGCTACATAGTTATTCTTTAACAACCTTTTTTAAAAATATTTTTAATGTATGAAAATATGTTTGATTTTTATTGGAATTGTTATTATTGAGAACATTTAATAAAGATAAAAAAAATATTCTTAGGCTAAGAACAGTTGCATATATTTTAATATGAAGTGATCATCGAGTCAAACCAGAAAGGACTCAGGTTTTATTATCTAATATTTAATACTTCGTTCGGTTCGTGAAGTTCGTTTAATTTTGATTTGGCTTGTAAACAAAAGTCAACTTTATGTGATAGTCATAGCTGTTAGTTCAAATTCTCACAAGAAGAAATATTGATATTGTTACTATATTTTATAATATTTTTAATCTGCAGATAATTATGGTCATTATTGTATTTTAGAATAGTGTCTGATTTGATCCTCAGTCTGACATATAATTATATTTAAATTAATCTTATTTCCTCTTACTAGTAAGATACTGCAATGTTAGGTTGTGACACTTAATATGCATTGTTTGCGAAACTAAGCGGAAGTTCGTAAACAAAGTGTCCTAACACTATGTTTTTTCTGCCTACCCTGCTAATGGCGGAATATACAGTACGGACGACGAGTCCTGGCCCCCCTGGTCAGTTAGTAGTATTTTTCTTACTTTTATAATCAAACGTTCAGAAAAACTAATTTCAGACCAGCCACGACTCGTCTACCGTACAGTAAGCTGAAGTTTAAAATATAAATTTTTATGAAGTTAAAAATACATTCTCTTTAGGTTCTTTACTCCGCCTCGAGTGTCTAAAGAAGTGGGTGAGCCGATTACAGGAATTGAGGGTAGAAGTCCGGCATGTCCCCATAAAGGACCATGCAAGAATTATATATTCAAGGTAAATACATTATTAGTAATTTATTTTGGTAGATTCTTGTATTAATTAATTAATTAAAATATTTATTCATTTAGAATAACGTAATAGTTATTTTAAGTTTGAATTGCTAATTATTTTTTTGTTGTCCGCTATAGTTTGTGAAATTTATTGCTTTTTTTTTATTAAACGGATGCAAGAACTCGTGAATAAAGCTAAAAGTATCATCTATAAATATCACCAATTAAAATCAATAAGACTAGTAATAACATAAAATTGCAATAAATAATACATTTTCTATAAAAAAAAATGTCGTCACACTACCATGAAATATGAATAATTATATAATTTTCTCTAATTGAACCTACAACTATTGTTTGTATCAATTAATATTTTTGGCTCAATGAGGGTTAAATTTTGTTGTTTGCTTGTTAAGGATAACCTCAAAAATATTAACTATTTTAAATATAAGAAAATAAGCCTACCAGGATAAACTAGTGTAATTACCTAAGTAGTAGTAAAATCAATAATAATAGTAACAAATATAACGACGTTTACGGTTTTGTATTTACGTCATCGTTGTTTTCCCAATGATTTGGTTCATTGTGTAACTTGTTTTTACCTTCTACTCACTTTTGTGACGACATTTTTTGTTGTAAAGGAAATAAAAATATGGTGTTGTTGTTGTTTTTGCTAAAATATATATAGCCATTATTGTGGCAGTGAGGCAGACTCACTGACTCTGACTTCATATCGTGGTAGGGATGGTTGTAGCTTCGATATCGACTCAGAGGAATTATTTATTTCGATTTCTGAGTAATTTACATTTACTAGTAATGCAACAGATCACAGTTTAAGAAAAGAAATGCTGTAATAATACTTTATTATCTGTGCCTTTGATCCGGCGACCTGTTTGATAACGCTTACTTAACTATTAAGCTATACGATTAAATATGTATAGGAAAAATTGTAAAACTACAACTCTTGATCCGTCCAGATTTGTTCAAGTTTTTTTTATGTTAAATAGTAGCAATGATTGTAATGCCAGTTGTGGAGCGGGGGGTACAAGAGTTCGCTTGATTACCGCTTATAAAGAAATTAAATATTTAATATTTTTATTATTCGCTCTGGTAACAAGGCAAAGCGCAGCGTTGAGTTCCGCCGCTCACCACGCATTGCCTCGAATATTCGGCGAAAAGTGGGAAATGGAAATACAGCGTGAAGCTAAAAAAAACTTATGAATTGATCGTTGTAGTTAGCGTTAAAATTGAATAGGTATATGGTAAATATTGAATGTATTGCCGATTGTGTAAGCTCCATTCTAACAGTGTAATGTTTCCAAGTAAAAAAAATACTAACAATCGATATTGATTACACAATTTTTTTTATAAATAAATAACTTTGGCGTACTTTGAATTATTGATAACGTTTTATCTGAATTCACCTGTAAAATAATCTGAGGTAGCATGGTAATCAATTATAAATAAAGAGAAGTTGGTACTTATATGCATTATCAAATGTGATTTTTGTAAAATGCATGGCTTTTACATAAAACACTAATAATAGCTACAGTAATAGTTCACAAGTTCACAAAAACTAAGGAATATATAGGACAAATAAGTCAAGCAGTACCAAAACTTAATATTGTTGTAAATTAAAGAGTAAAAGCCTAAGAAGTAACGGGATATAAGCTATAAAATTTACGTTATATCATAAAATTACAATTTACTTTAAAATGGATTTTATTTTTTAAGGCCATTATGGAACTCTGTATAGCCTCTCGCCTCGAGTCCGATGCTAAGGATTTAAAAACAAAAATGCCTGTAAAAATAAAAATGTTTTTTTGTTTATTTAAATCCGTACAATTTTAATTAATTTATACCGATAAAAAATTAATAACTTGTGTACAAACTATCTTGATTCTTAACGCCACCACTGTATTACCAGTATTTAATACTGTGTTTAATATTAATTTGAAAAAATATTCTTTGTATAAAATGTAGACGTCTTGTATTTTGCCATTATAAATATAGTAATTGCAGCTTGTTTTAACTCATACAATAATTATAATTGGTTTTGTACTATTAAAATTAATTTCTATCCTTAAGAAATATAAGATTTCCTGGCGATAACATTTTTTCTTAACTATTACAAGAGGACTATAAATATATGTTATATAGCACAACTTATTTTCTAAATAATAGAAAAAGTAACTATAAATTAAAACTAAAAAAACTCGGCACAAATAACTTTAATAATTTTAAAAAAGACCTTGCCTTGACAAAGTGCTCTTAGTTCTCAACCTGCTAATTACATTTGAACCGCACTCAAATAGGTTCCATCATTCAGGAGTTGCGGTGCTACAGATAGACATATGGCCAAATTTAAATTACCCGCCTGGCGTCGTTGTTCAAGAATATTTATTTAAAACATTTCAAAACCTAGCGAGATTTCAACCTGTGACTTTCTGAAACAGTCCTAGAGCTCTAACCACTAAACAATACGTTCCCATCAAGCATAAAACTACTTTTCTTAACAGACTACCTCACGAATTGTGAAAATTGTGTTTATTTTAGAAAAAAAAAATATATTGTTTATTTTTTCTTGTAGGGTGCAGCGCAATTATTCGGCGTCGGTGTTATAATGACGGCGTTAAGAACAATCATACCGAGAATACTAACGCCTACAAAAGCGTTAAAATCCTTGAAGTTTTCGCATTTGAAACTTGGATTGTTCTTTGGAGGGTACATCGGAATATATAGGGTAAGAAAAATATTATGTTTATTGATGGCTTTGCTTGCAATTTCCACATTGTTAAAGAAAACCTCCTAATTGTACACCAGAGAGATGCAATATATTATATATTAATATTTAGAATAGTACAATAGGTGCTTTTCTTAAAAAAACGGTTTACAGTATTTTCTATACTTTTATTATTTAATAAAGAGATTATTTAAAAGATTTTTGGTAAAATATATAGTAAGAATACACATAAATATTGTGCAAAAACATGCACACGTTAAATAAACATTTATTTTAAAGTCATAAATAATTTATAATTTTCAAGGCCGTCGTGGCGCAATGGCAGTGGCGAGGAAATGAAATACATTGTTTTCATTTCAACACGTAATACCTCCAGATTCCGGCGGAAAGTTAGAAACGGCACTTCCGTATCTGTTATTAAGCTCTGCCAGCTAAAATAATATATTTAATATAAAAAGTAGTCTATATGTTACTCCACAATCTTTCAGTGATAGCTCTGTAAAAATCGGTTCAGCTGTTCCGGAGATTATTCTGGACAAACAGAAAGACAGACATACAAAAATTTACGATTTTTAGCTTAATGCTAACAACGTTTAAATTAACTTATAATACTTAATGGATAATGTTATAATTATTTAGTTTTTGTATGTGAAAATTAGCACGTATGTCACATTGCGGTGCATTGACGCAATTGTATTACTCTGGTAGTGGCCGGTTGTGAACACGATGGTTGTGTGTTTGGTTCTCAGATAAAACAAAACGGTGTAGAGTTCCGCCACCCAACACGCTGTGCCTAAAAAAATTGGCGGAAAGTGGGGAACCGAAGTGTTTTACCTATTAAAACAGTGTGTCTTAACAGTGGGTTCCCATGTTCGAGTACGAGATACACCGTGAAGCTGATAAAACTATGACTTTGAAAACATAAGTTAGTTTTATACTTTTTTTAGAAACGTATAAAAATTTAAACGTAGCGCGGATTTTCACACGTTCCTAAAAAAGTCATTTTTCTTTTCTATGTCTTTAAAATGTTTAACAATATAAATTAGTTTGATTTATTTGTAGTTAATAGTATGCCTGCTGTGCCGCGCCAACGGCCGCGACAGCGCGCTGTACGCGGTGCCCGCGGGCTTCCTCGCCGGCGCCGCCTTCAGGGCGTCGCCCTCCACGCCCATCGCCTTGGCGCCCTTGACTTCTACTTTACAGGTAAGCGGGTTTAGAGTTTGTTTTATTATTTATTGTAAATCTTAGTATTTATTAATTTTTTTTTGGCAATTTATGTTTTGTTTGTTTATACTTTGCGTGATTTGAATATTGGCGGTAAATGTAAACTGGTAAATTAAAAAAAAATAAATTAAAAATTTTTCTATATACATACATAGGTATATACTCAAATTTTGTTAAATATAATTGCTGGAAACAATAGAACTTTCTCAACGATGTTCTATGTTTATTGTATGATATTATTTGTAAACGTAAAAGTATACATTTCTCCACGTCTTCGTGTTACTAAAAGTATATTGTGTAATAAATTACAAAAATATTACCCAACATATTAAATGTTCTATATAATAAGTTCTGTTTAACATTATTAAGTTTAACATAATGAAAAATATTTTATTGCATTAATAATATAAAAATTAAATAATATTTCCATAATATTTTATAAATGTATAACTTTTATAGTAATAATTTGAATAAAACCAGTAATGTTTAAATTTATTGCCGTTTTGAGTAAATGTACGCGGAAAAATATCGTATGTTAAATAGTTTTTTATATTGTCTTATTTTTTTGTTTATTATATATGCGTTAATATTATTTGTATATTTCGTGCTTATTATTTAGTGTGTTTATTATATATGTACTTATAAATTGTTTAGATTTAACATTTTCACTAAAAAACGAAAAAATTTTTTTTCTAATTAATAATTACTTAACATTGGGAATAGTATCTGATTGTAAACTTAACAGTTATGGGTTTGATTCCCACTCAGTGGAATTCGTTATATTAATTTCCTCGCTAAAGAAGGCAAAGTCATAGAGGACAACAATAAGTGCCGCCATTCAACACGTAATATTTCGAAAATTTTGTGGAAAAACGAATAAGAGAAATCTCTTAACACAAGGTGGATATAACGTGAAACTAAGAAAGCATCTTTTAATTATTGTTTTAGTCCATAATTTCATATAGAATAAAATAATTGCATTTTTTTAATGGAAAAAGATCGCTCGATCGATCTTCAGATCGCTCTCAAGATCGGTCTCAGAGTTGAGATCGGTTTTTATAAACCGATTCTAAAATTGTTCTACTGTCTTATTAATACTGTAACACAATTTATTTTTCAGATTCTTTTCTCGTGGCTATACCAAAAAGGGACGATACCGGCGAACTGGCCGCTCGTCGAGATCTTATACTGTTTATGTCAAGGCCTACTGTTCCACGCTCGAGTCATGCACGAAGATGTCTGTCCCAAATATATCATTAATTTGATGCACACAGTCACTAGTAACAGGTGAGTTTTTTTTAGGTTATATTATTAAAGGTTGTAAATAGTATATTATATACATATGTATATGTATATAGTTATTATATGTAGCAGTGTTGAGTTCCGCCGCTCAACTCATGCTATGCTTCCAGAAATTAGCGGAAAGTGGGGAACGGAAGTGTCCTAACACTAGGTTCAGGTGAAGCTAAAAGTAGCTATATAGTAGCATATCATAGTATTTTAATAGTTAAAAGTAGTAGTATTATAAGTTAACTATGTTTCACAGCTTTTATGATAAATTGATTCGAATAAAGGTCGTCGCTGACTAGAGGCATAAGCGTGTGACTGTAAACACGATGGTTGTGGGATCGATTTCCACTCGGGGAATTCATAATGATTTATTAATATTTTGATTGATTCGCTTTGGCAAAGCACGGCGTTAAGTTCCGAAAATTCGCGTAAAGTTGGAGTCTCTTAGCACAAGGTTCCCACTGCTTATCCTGCTATATGTGGGATAAAACATGAAGCTGAAAAGAAATTGAATCGGATAATGTTTTGAATATAAAAATGTTACTTCTTATTCGAGTGGGAATTGGGCATTAAGATTATTTTTATTTTCAAGAATATATTCTTACTTTAAACAATATATGCCGCATTGTATAATCACAATAAATTTGAATAAAATTATTGAGTTTTTAATTAAAATTCGATTAAGCATTTATGAAACAAAACTTTAACTTTAAATAGTCTAATTAATTTTTAAACCACTTATTGAAGATAAATTTTATAGAAAAAACATCAAACATTAACAGTTGCTCGGCTTTGGTTATAAAACAAAGCGCGGCGTTCAATTCCGCCACTCAATACGCAATGTTTCGATTCTCTCTCTTGAATTGGCGTAGAAAGTGGGAAATGGAGTATCTTACCATATTAGGTTCCCTCTGTCCACCCTCCTACATGCGAAATACAGAGTTAAGTTAAAAACAATACAAATTTACTACCTTATTAAAAAAAAATACGGTTTTTTAATATAATTATCACATTATTACTAAGGACATAACGTAAAGGAAATACCATAGTAATAATAATAATAACCCATGAATCATTAAAATAATTTTAACACTCTTATAGTACAGGAAAATTATGTTTGATGTGTATAATATGTGATGTGTCATTAATATTAATATATTATGTATTTTAGTATCAATTCGAAAAGTAATTATTAATAAAGTACGCAACTATTACGATAAACCAATTTGTATTTGTTAATAATAACTTTTTTTTACATGTTTTAATTTTTTTTGTAAGTAGAAAAAATCTAAATAAATCAGCTCTACGCTGTATCCCGCATACAGCATGGTAGGCAGAGGGAACCTAGTGTTAAGACACTCCGTTGTCCACTTTCTGCCGAATTCTAGAGGTATTGCGTTTTAAGTGGCAGAACCCAACGCCGCGCTTTGACTCGACACTCGACTAAATATTTCATTTCCTCGAGTGGGGATCGAACCCACAACCAGTCGGTTTTACAGTTTTCGCCCCTACGCCACGACTGGCCTCATAGTAAGTAGTAAAGATCCTTTTTCCACTTTCGGGCTGCTTAAAATATATTATAATAATATTTTGATTGTTTCTCGGTGTCATTGTGTAATTGTTTAGTTTTTAAATAGGCACATCAGGGACCGGAAATGTAAATAGAAATTATCGGGAGCTAGATTTAAATAAATAAATATAGTGTATTTTTAATTTAACAATTTTAGTGTTATCCCACACTCGGGAAAGAAAAATACTTTTTTGGAATACGTACGTTTACGAAACGTAGCTTTATGAGAACGTACGGCTTAGCGGTCACAGCGTTTGGACGGATTCAGGCGCGGGTTCAAATCCCGTTGGGTTTAAATCAGTCACTCTTAATATGCGCCACGATAGAGAATAAATATTATTTTTATTAATAACTTTATAAATGAACGGTACTATTAATTATGTTTTTGCTTGGAAATTACTCAGTAAAGTTAAAGAGGATCAAATTTTATTACACTTCTTACGTTTTATGATTTGTTAAAAAGTGTACAGTAAAATTAGTATAGAGTTAGTCTTTTTTACCTCTTCGATAATACCTGACTTCAACATTTATCATTTTTCTAGGTATAGTCATGTAAGAACAAAATAGCAACAAAAAATTATGTAAATAATTTCCTGCTATATTTGAGTTTTAAGCATTTCTGGACATACACAACTTGAAATATGAATTAAGTAAAAAATAATAAATAAGAAAAATCGTTTCCCATATTTGGTTTCTTGCAAATTAATCTTTTTGCACTATGTATTCTGCATATAAGAAGTATATGTAAAATTATCATCTACAGGAAGAACTCATAATTTATTATATAATATATATAATATACATTACATACTACGGTTGCCGAGTCGTGGCAGCCCTGAAAATAGGTGTCCTTAACTTGTGCGGATTCTTCATTCGGGAAAAACATAGCGAAAAGTAAAAACATAAAAAAGTAAAACCAAATCTGTACAGTCATCTACGGGTAACTTCAGGGCCACGACTTGGCGACCGTACTATGTTTAGTAAGCATAGAGTAATAAAATTGGGCTAAAGTGAGTTATGGCTATCTCATTTTCTGCATCTCAAAATTAAAATATAGAAAATATGTAAGATAAAAAAGGGGACACATTTACATATTATAAAATAAGAAAATATTAATTTTTATTTATTTATTTATTAATATATATTTTTTTATATTCATTTATAAAAAATAAAACATTCGAGCCGAAAATATGATGTAAAACACAGATTTTGTATTATTATTCTCCACTAAGTTAGAAACAAACGGAATAGCCTTAGTCGTGAAATCCTTATTAGCACTATATTTATATATAATATCAGTTAGTAAATATTGATTTACTCTTTGTATTAAATTTAAATTAGAAACAACGTGTGTTTAGAACCTTTTGATATTGTATGTAAAAAAATCTGTAATAATTGCTCACTAACGTTTTTCAAGTGTTAAATTTACATTGAGATTCTATATTCTATATTCTATTATCATTAAAAATAGGTGCAAATTTGTAATATTATTATTTAGCTATATGTATACAAATAAGTTAGCTATATAAAATAATAAGGTTCTGGTATTTGAAAGAAATGAAGAAAGGACGGAATGCAAGATCAGTGTAAACGGTAACATATTAGAATAAGTGAATGGAGTGGTATACTTGGGAAGTATGTTCAGTAGAGATGGAAGATACGAGACGTGAGCGGTAAGAGAGGTAGGGGGAGATCTCGGTTGATCTTCGAAAATACAGTATCAAAGATACTGGAGGAAGGTCACGTAAAAATGATGACGATGAGTAGAGGTTGATGACAGTGGACGAGGCGAAATAGATATGCAGAGTCCGTAGCGTTTGGCCCTCCGTTGTCTCCGACTAACCCGCTAGCGATACAGCGTGAAGCTAGAATATAATAAAATATATACAAAATAATAAATAAATACATATTAGGCGGGAACTTAGTGTTAAGATACTATTAAGACTTCCGTTTCCCACTTTTCCCCGAATTCTGGACAAATTCACAATCCGCCATGTTTACAATCGCAGCTGCGACTGGACTCAAAAATTTTACTGTGTATTATGTTATTTACTTTGTGAAATACTATTTTAGACGTATTACGTATCGTATAAGGATTTTCAGTACCTACTACCTACCTGCCTGCATTATCCTTATTTAGGCTTATTTTAATTTTACTGCAAATCTCAATAGGCACGTGTTAGTGCCGTCTAAAAATTCTTCATACAAACTAATATCTATTATATGAGGGAGTGATTTTTTTTGTAATTTTGACGATGGCCAGATTATTGTCTGTAATTTTAGAAACACGTACCTATAGTTTTCCAGAGAATAAGTATTTTAATTAAAAAATAAAAAAATAAAAGATCCGCCAACGACATCCGACACGACACGGATCCGACACAGATACGCATACGGAGACGGTTGATGGATTTTTCTTGTTCTTCGGATATCCGCCGATTCTGATACGTTAATGCTAATCTTTGCGAATAAAAACAAAATAAATCCCGCACACAGCAGGGTAGGCAGAGGGAACCTAGTGTATTGCGTGTTGAGTGGCAGAACTCAACGCCGCGCTTTGCCTCGACACCAGAGTGAAAAAATGGAATTATAAATTAAAATAAATATTTCATCTCCTCGAGTGGGGATCGAATCGGTTTTACAGTCACACTTTGTGCGCTTGCGCCACGACTGGCCTCCTATAATATTTATAATGAACTAAATTTGTATATTAACATAATATAATTTTTTTTCAGAGCCGATGAAATTCAAGCAGCGTTCATACAAAAAATCCTTAGGTTCGTCTGAAGTGAAAAAATCTTAGTATATGCTTAGTATCAAGTAATACTATCATTATCATTAAAAATAGGTGCAAATCTGTGATTTTTTTATTTAGCAGATTTTTTTATGTTTTAAGTGTTTGGGATTATTTTATTATCTAAGCGTTATGTATACAATAATGATACAAAATTAAATGAAAATATTGAAATTTATTTTTACCCACAATGATGGTTGATGTTAACAACATAAATAAGTTGTGTAACAAGCGTATAAGAATTTCGAAGTAACTCGATGAGAACATATGGCTTAGTGGTGAGAGCGCTTGGACAGTGTCCAAGAAGCGCGTGTTCAAATCCCGCTACGTTTAAATTTTTATACGTTTTCTGAATAAGTTCTTTGCTTTCCTAGGTGTAGAATAACACTTTAAAAATGTCAAAAATATGATGACTCTTCTTTTCTATGATGTATATAGTTTTTTGTTTTTGTTTTGATTTACTTACACCTATATTTTAAATATTTTTTCATTATAAATGAATTTGATGCTTTTGCCCAGTGTACTAATATAGTATGTCAATTACTTGTTTAATTTATTTAGCAACTGAGTTTATTTTGACCAAATTCTAAGTCTAAAAGTTTAATTATTAAGAAACGGAAAGTAAACGCTTAGATGATGATAAATATACATATATACAGTACGGGCGACGAGTCGTGGCCTCCCTAAAGTTCGCTGTGGATGACTCCGCAGATTGCGCAAAGTTCAGTAAATCTAATTTCGAGGCTGCCACGACTCGGCGACAGTACTGTAGATACAGATCTATCTTATCCCAAACATATTAAACTTGTAAGTCACAAACAAACCTCATAATTGCGAAATGCTGTATTTATTTATAATATCAATAGAATTGAATTATATCTAGTTGTATTTGACATTTATTTTTTTATTGGTGAATGTATTAATAGATTTTATATTGTTTAATTTTTTGGGTAAAGTTGTGGTGGTGTTTCCTTTTAGCAGATTTAGTTACAAAACACAGAGACGTATGGTAGCACGTAGATTTACCGATGATAACACAATTGCAATAAGATAGTTCAAAAGTTTTGTTCTCTCAATTGTCAAGAACCTATTTTGTATATATTTAATTAGAAATTAAAAAAAAATGAAATATGTATAAAAGATTGAAATAAAAAAAAGTCAACCAAGTTACGTTGGCTTTGCATAGACAATGAAATTACCAACAGACGAAAGAAAAAGTTCCCCTTTTAAAGTGCTTTTACACATTTTTTCTATTACTTATATGATTAGACTCCTTTTTTTAAGTCTGAGTCCTTTGCTTGCATACATACCAAAAAATATTTGGTTATGAAAACATATACGGCGTTGAGTTCCGCCACTCAACACGCAATGCTCCAGAACTCGGCGGAAAGTGGGGAACGGAGTGTCTTAACACTAGGTTCTCTCTGCCTGCCTTGCTGTGTGCAGGATTTCATGCTGTATCCTGATAAAAAAGCTGATAAAAAAAAACTATAAATATTTGCCATATGGTGCAATTATTAGTTGTATTATAAAATGTAACATTATTTATTTTTATTATGATTTCTAATAACCATCTTTTTTGTTAATTTTCATCTTATATTAAGGACATCTTATTGACATCGTTTTTATTTTTGGGATCGATCACGAGAGCGGATCTGGAGCTATCTTGATTCTTACGGCTTATAGTTACATTCGCTAGAGCATGTAAAAAAATGAATTTGCAATTTATGATTTGCTTATAATTTTTTATGAATTTAAATCATTACAAGAACATATCTTATAAAAATATGACTATAAGAAATTCATTTCACTCACCTCATACGTGTTTATATATTTAATTTTATGCCTAAAAAATGTATAGACAATTTAATTTATTTACATAGTGGTTACCAAATGTCATGAAATGCACAAGATATATGAAAAATATGCTTAAGATAAAAGTGTGTAAGTTATTTAGTAATAATTAAGTACAAAAAAAAACCCGCTGTAAATGGTCCGGCTCGAAGGATCATTTATTATTGTTTTGAGTAATAATTTATAATATAATTTTATAGCACAAAAGGCTTTTTTAAATTTTTCAAGTAACTAAAATTAGTTATCTAAATAGATTCGGATTAAACATTGATATTATTTTGCCTTATCAAAAAAAATGTTTCTACTAATCAAAACATTCCGAGCCCATTATTATTTCTAACGAAATACCGTCACTTTCATTTGAAATATATAATTTGTTAAAATACCAAAATATATATTATTATATAGATTGTTATTATATTTTTGGAATAAAAAAAATAAAATATATTATGCGTTTTTTTCCCCCCTCTTTATTAAGGTATATAAAAGGTGTATATGACATTAGTTTCGTTTTATTGCCGAGACATACAAGAAATATTTTGTTATATATTTTTCTTTATTTAAATTTTATAAAATAATGTATAATGTATTGAATAAAACTACATCGATTCATATTTTATTTTAAAAATTATATTATCATTGGGATGTTGTTTTTATTTTCTTCAACTATATATAAATATTAAAATGAAATTGCCAAACAAGGAAGGAAGAAAGGCAAGGAAGTAGAGGAATGGAATGGAATGTTTATGGCAAAGTTTAAGGCCATTTTTTACTTAAGGTCGATGTTAATTATACAACCTCCTCTATCTCCTCTAGGTCTGGCACTGGGTGGGTCCTCCACTTGTACCTCGTAGCTTAAGCATAACAGTTCGAGAAGTTGAACCAGTTTGAACTGCCTTCATATGCTGTTCTGTCTGGTAATGTAGCATTTGAACCATTGTGGTTTAACCGTTACTATGTATCATTATTTATCGTTAAATTAGGTAATGTTCAAATTAATCTTAGATGCCTTCTATAGAAATTATTAAGATAACATAAGTCTTATTTAGTCTGATATATAGGCATTTTTTGTGTGGTGTTTGTGTGGTAGTAATATTTGTCAAAAGCTGACATTAATCAGTCGACTTCCTCAATCCTAGGTCCTCCAGAACTAACAGGTCTCGCACAGCTCGGTCCTCCAGCTGTGCCATGCAGCTTCAACATAGAAGGTTGACAAGCTGCTTGAGCTGCTTTTAAATGTTTTTCTAAATCTGATAGTGATGCATTCGGAGTGGTTTCCAACCATTGTAAATGGCTGTTACATTCATCTATTACTGAGCTACGTTCAGTACCAGAGAGTTTGTCACCAGCGTTTTCTGCAGCCTACAGGTAAAAACAAGATTGTTTTTATAAATTCAAATAACATAACAGGTGTAACGTTAATTATTTATTTTCATTATTATTATTAATGAAAATAAATAATTTACGTAACACATGTCAGATACAATAACAATAATGTCTTTGGGATATATGGAATATTTCTTTTCGTCTTCTTATACGATACATATTAGCGAGGAGTGGAGAAGTAAGGGATTTGCTGTTAACTGTCTACCATAATGTCTCGAAGGTGGAGACCATGGGCGTAGAAATAGGGGGAACAGGTGGTCACCCCGGAATAGTATGGTTGTACCCAGTAGTGGTACCCAGAATTTAAATAAAAAAAAATATTTTAAAAATATCTTTAGGTTCATAAAAAGACCTGTTCAAAGCTAAGATCCACCCTAAAAATATATTATACAAACGAGGAGGCTCGCCGAAGGTAAATATATATTTACGACAAATTTTGTAATTATCGTCTGTGGCTTAATAATCTTTATTATATATAAAAATAAACGTCTTACCGTCTTACATCCATAAAGATAGGATTCTAGTTGGTTCCTTAGTTCAACTGTTTTTCTAACTGTCTCATCTTCAGCTTTAAACTTCTCAGCATCGTGTAGCATCTTTTCTATTTCTTTACGATTGAGTCGTCCTTCATCGTTCGATATAGTTATTTGCTCTGAACGCCCCGTACTTCTATCTTGTGCGCTTACGCTAAGAATACCATTAGCGTCTATATCGAAAGTTACCTGTGAAAGAAGTAGGATATGGAAAGTTTTACATATATATATTTTTATTTATTTAAATAATCATGTATGCTGAAATTAGTGTACGTAGTGTGTTATCAATAGTTATTTATTAATATTTATTATAACAATAGTAATAATAAAAATATTCAAAACTTGCTTCAATTTGTGGCACGCCTCTTGGAGCTGGTGGTATTCCAGTCAAATTAAAAGTGCCAAGTAAGTTATTATCTTTCGTCATCGCCCGTTCTCCTTCATAAACCTAAGACATAAATAGGAACTATAATTTTTTATTTTACATTAAATATATAAAAATATGGAATATTTAATTTGTTAATAATACTTGGATGGTAACAGCAGGTTGATTATCAGAATAAGTAGTAAAAATTTTCTTCTGTGCGATGGGTATCCTTGTGTTTCTGACTACCAGTTTGGTCATTAGGCCACCGGCGGTCTCTATACCGAGGGAGAGCGGGATCACGTCGACGAGTAGGACGTCCTGGAGACGGGTGTCGTTAGTGCCGGTAAGTATTGCCGCTTGTACAGCTGCGCCATATGCTACGGCTTCATCGGGATTTATCGATAAGTTTAATGTTTTACCATTGAAAAAGTCCTGAAATAATGTTGGATAGTAAGTATTTTTTTAATTTCCTTCTCCATTCATTCTTACAATTTCGTTTTCTTTTGGAAGACCAAAGAATGGAAATTCTTTTTTATATTAATAAGTATGATTCTCATCATCTACTAAAGTGGTTTCAGTTAGATAAATGGTGCTATGGTGACAATAGTTTGGCTTTAAAAATAATACATTATTATTATTATTATATGATTACATATAGAATATTTTATACCTGTAACAGTCTTTGAATTTTTGGTATTCTAGTAGATCCCCCGACCATGACAACATCGTGTATTTCCCTTATATTCAAATTAGCATCTTTAAGCGCTCTATCAACTGGCGTAAGTGTTTGACGAAATAAATCGGAACATAACTCTTCAAAACGGGCTCTTGTGATTTTTGAATAAAAATCTATTCCATCATGTAACGCATCTACTTCTAAAGTAGTTTCAGTACTTGACGATAAGGTACGCTTCGCTCTTTCACATACTGTTCGTAGTCTTCTCAAAGCTTTGGGATTACTTTTAATATCTTTTTTGTACTTCCTTTCAAATTCTTGACAAAAGTGATCAACCATACGAGAGTCAAAATCCTCTCCGCCTAAATGGGTGTCACCTGCCGTCGATGATACTTCAAATAACGGCCCTTCTGATATTTGTAGAATAGAAACATCAAAAGTCCCACCACCAAGGTCAAAAATGAGTACATTTTTTTCACCTCTCAACTCTCTATCTAAACCATATGCGAGAGCTGCAGCTGTTGGTTCATTAATAATTCTCAAGACATTAAGTGCGGCAATAACACCGGCATCTTTTGTTGCCTGGCGTTGTGCGTCATTAAAATATGCTGGAACGGTTATGACAGCGTCTTTTACCTTTCCTCCGAGATACGTTTCAGCGATTTCTTTCATTTTTGTCAAAACCATTGATGAAATTTCTTCTGGGCTGAATTTGCGTGATTCTCCTTTATAGTTTATTACTATTTTTGGTTTCCCCCCGTCAGAGATGACTTGAAAGGGCCAATGTTTTATATCTTGTTGAATTTTGGGATCATCAAATTTACGGCCAATTAAACGTTTTGCATCAAAAACTGTGTTGTTTGGATTCATTGCTATCTATTAATATTTAAACAATAAATAATATTAAACCAATAAGAAATATGTTTATCATTACTTTATTAAGCATATTTTATAAACAGATTTATCTATGCGTGTATGCCTGGTTGTGGGTTCGATCCCACTCGAGGTCAAATATTTGTTTAAATGTATATTTTCATTACTTCGCTCTGGAGTTGAGGCAAGCGGTGTTGTTTTTCGCCACTCAACATGCAAAGTCTCCAGAATTCGGCTGTGTGCGGAATATAGCGTGAATATGATTTTAAATAGTTAGGATTTTAATTATAAAAGAATCTACCTGATTTTTGGCTGCATCTCCGATAAGTCGTTCAGTATCATTAAAAGCAACATACGATGGTGTAGTTCTGTTTCCTTGGTCGTTGGCAATGATTTCAACTTTTCCATGTTGGAAAACTCCTACACAGGAGTACGTGGTGCCAAGATCTATTCCTACAGCTGGTATCACCATGCTGTTGCTATTAATTCTAAAGTAATTAAATAAAAACAAATATAGGAAGCTTACATGAAACATATAAAATGAGATATCATTTTATATATTTATTACATCTCCAATAAATAGTTCATCAACTTAATGCGCTTTTCGATTTCTATCGAGATATAAGGCAGTTGTGAAAACCTTATATTTTGCCTTTACCTTATAAATATAAATAAAAATATTTGCGTGAATAAGAAATCCTTAAACCACAAATTACCGAAGGAATATCAAACATTGCTACTATTAATAATGATTTAAATGTGCTGTCATACAAAAATAACTGATGGTTTTAGTTAGATTTTTTTCTTCTGGCTATATGACTTTTTGAAAAACCCATTAAGCGTACAGCGCTCACGTAAGTCATGGGTTTTTATAAACCTATTCACTTTGTGGGTATTATATACATAGTATTATTGTTTATTACTGATGTATTTGCTGAGAGCTTAGAGTAGCGACGTGGAATTATTGAATAAAATCAGCTTCACGCTGTATCCCGCACATAGCAGGGTAGGGCAGGCAGAGGGAACCTAATGTTAAAACACTTCGTTTCCCACTTTCCGCCGTTCTGGAGGCATTGCGTGCTAAGCGCCGCGCTGCCTCGACATCACAGCGAAGAAATAAAAGTATAAATGAAAATAAATATTTCACTTCCTCAAGTGGCGGAACCCGGAAATTTCCTTTGGTACATATTTAGACTAATTATGTTTTTTTTATATATTTAATATATTTCATATAAAAATATTAAATACTGTGTAAAAATATTTCTTTTTAATAAATACCTGTTTCTTGTTTGTATTTTAATACATATTATATGGAAAGACTTGTGACCTCTACTTGAAATTTTGTGACAGTGCCATCTGACTGTTTTGACAACTAATAAAAGAGGTTTTCTATGTTTATCTACAGTATAAATTAGAAATACATATATTTTTTTAATGACGAAAATCTTTAAAAACTTTTTAGTATATATAAACTTTAGTATTGTTAAATACGCTAATCTCAGTAACTACCGGTTAGGAATGAAAAAAGCCTTGTTGTTTGTTTTGTCTTGTATAGCAGCTATTTACATCGCTTTAATTGTCTCGACGTAACATTGAAATTTTGGTCAAGGCTACTTGATCAGCGTGTCGTTCAGAGGCACTATACTCAATTAAATTTAAAATAAATCAGCTTCAGGCTATATCCAGCATACAGGGTGGGCAGATGGAGTGGTGAGATGGAGACCTAGTGTTAAGACACTCCGTTCTACACTTTCCGCCGAATATTTCGAGGCATTGCGTGTGTAGTGACAGAACTCAATGCTAGGCTTTTGTATTGTTGCCAGAGTAAAGAAATGAAAATATTGATAATAATTAATTCCCTCGAGAGAGGATCGAACCTACAACTGACGCGTTACAGGCACACTCTTGTGCCTGCGCCACGACGGCCTCATAATTTAATTGTTTGTTTCTCTGCTCCGGTAAGATAGAGTTGACGCGGCATGGAGTTATAGTTGGATAGACAATATCGCGTATTGCACACTTGCAATTTCTTCGAAATTGGATAAAAGTTGGGGACGCTTAAAATACTTTCAATATTAGGTTCCATCTGTATAACTTGCTTCAGCATAAAGCTTAAAAAGCAGGCACATCCTAGTTAGTCTACAATTTAGACTATAATGAGACGCTCCGCTTTATTATATTAGTATAGATTGCTTCTCATCATTTATCATGAATTGTATGTACTTATATTAGTACATATAATTCAAGTACCAACTTAAACATTTTCAAAATAGTTCAATAGTACATTAGTTTAAATTATTATTTTTTTTTAAATATAATCATTACCCCAAGGGGATAAAAATAAAAATAAAAGGTAGGAAGTAAAAATATTGTTTTACCTCAATAAAAGAAAACGTACAGAACCACGGATATTTGGATTCAATCAACGTTCAAAGCTTGTGTTTTGACTAATAATCGCTTACCTTTTTTTACAATAACTTCAAAATCGAGTTTTTAAAATGTCGTTTATTTTTGTTATTTGACGCTGGATTAATATAACATCTTATTCATGAGACGAACTTTAACTTCATCAGCTGTGTGCAGCAGGGTAGGCAGAGAGAACCTAATGTTGAGACACTGCCGAATTTTTCGAGGTATATTTTAATGACAGCGATAATAAACTCAATTTTTATAAAAAATATTATTGAAATGACTTGATAAAATTTTATATAAAAATAAAATAAAAAAAATCAAAGTATAAAAATAAAAGTTTCATTTAAATAAAACATTAAAAAAAATACTGATAATAAAACCAAACCAATGTTTTTAATCAATTTAATAATCACAAAGCAATTGAAGGGCAACACAATACAAATCACTTGCGAAACTAACCTTTCAACCACGCCTACACTATACAGAGAAGACTTTCCTTCTAAATTAAAAGTTCCAAATAAAATTGTTCTCTTACTCTAACGTTTTCCTTTCTTCTTCTTCTTATTAAAATCAGGTGGATGGAACCCCCTCGATTGTAGCAGTTCTTGTACATTGTGACACGCGTAGTACACGTTGTCCATCGCCGACTCTGTCAACATGTCGACGTTGCAACGACCCTTGGCCTTCCCTTTTTTGGGTCTCCCCCCTCCCTTTTTGGTCTTCTTTTTATCACCTCCCTCTTCTTTATCTTTCTTTTCTTTTTTCTTGCCTTTTCCCTTGCCGGCCATTTTTGCTGGTTAACTGTTTATTGTTGCTAGAGTTTATCGATTATACAAGTTGTGTTACAACCGTAGCGTAACAATGTACTCCTATACTATATCTAAATTAATATTTATAGAAGCATATGTCGCAATAGCGAAATGTCTCTTTTTGATCTGTACAAGGGTGTTGTGGGTTCGATCCTCTTTAAAGGATATGTATATTTTTTTTTAAATAAATCAGAAATAAAGATGAATTGGACAAATACGTATTGAAACACATTCTCCGAATTGTGGAAAGTGAAAATTTTATTATTTTAAATATAATGGCATAGGTTTAATTTTCTCTACGGATGGACTATATCGAGACGCAATTATAGTGAATCAGTACACAACGAATATTAAAATGTTATAGAAATTCTGTTATATTTATTTACATGTTATGTTTGGTATAATAAAACAATATTTCACTTACACAGTTTGTAAAGTATGAAACGGAATGATATAAAGTTAATATAAGATGATATAAGTTTCTATATTCTTTTTTCAATTACACGCTTTATCCTGCACATAGCACAAGCAGAGAGAATCTGAGAACCTAGTGTCAAGACACTTCGTTCTCCACTTTCCGCCAAATTCTGGAGGCATTGCGTGTGAAGTGGCGGAATTTAACGCCGCGTATTGCCTTGTTACCAGAGTAACGATAATGAAAATGGTAAATATTTCATTTCCTCGAGTGCGAAACCCACCCACAAACTTGCGCGTTAACAAACGCACGATTGAACCCTTAAGCTACGACCGATTCCTTAATTTTTGTATTGAGATATATATTATGCTTATAGTACTTTCATACATAAGATAACTAATAAGTTTGTTCGCAAATACAGCGGAAATCTTGTAAGTGTCTTCACGTTTAGATGAGCACATGAAAGCTTATCTTTATTTATTGTCTGTGTGATATACAATACATCCAAGCATTTTGTTACTAAATAAATAAACACCGAAGCCGTCGTGGGGCAGCGGCACGTCATAACGGCGTTATATAAACCAATTAAATAGAAAAGTTTATTGTTGATTTTGTTTATTTGTGTTTATATAAACATGATGATATAAGTGAGATGAAGTGAAATAAAACAACAAAGTAAAAACAACTTTTACAACATATAAAACAATAATATTACATATATTATATATAAATATATATTTATTTACAGAAATGCTTGCGTTTTAAATGCAAATAAAAATATATATCTAAATATCACTTTACACAAAGCTATTTCATTAAAAAAATACTTCATATCATGAGATATTATATTTATAGTGTCAATATACTTATTTCAATATATTGTTATTTTAAAATATATTTATTTGATATTATACAATGGTTCTTTTAGTACATGTTCTACTTCAACCCGATGTAACTTCGACGTCCCCACCGCGGGGGTCGCGGCTTCCTTACGGCCGGCGTATACTAACTGTGAAACAGAAATGTAAAAGAACGATTTATCGAAATTATTATACTTATTAAATAAGATTGAGGCTGTCAAGGCGCAGGGCACAGGTGAGTGACTGTAACGCGACGATTGTGAGTTCGATTCCTATTCGAGGGAGTGAGGTTAGTTCCTTCTGGCTACCCTACTATATGTGGGATATACCTAGTGTGAAGCTGAAAATAATTAACATAGAGGTCGGCTGTATCTGCTGGCTGTATATTTATGAATCGAACCCATTCATGGGTACGAACTTTTTTAATTTTCCAGGTCTGTTATAAAAAGCGCAGCGTTGAGTTCCGCCTCTCAACACGCATTCGAATGGAGATTCTTAACGTAAGGTTTCTGTACTGAGTCTCGCACATAGGTAGAGGGACCTAGTATTAAGACACTCCGTTCCCATAAAGACACTACCGTTCCCCGCGTTCCGCTGAATACTAGATTCACAGCGTGTCGGTAAACGGAACTCAACGGTTTTATCTCTAAAGACCATAATAATACATTTAATTCCAATATAAATCTAAAAAGAACCAGGGCTTACCGCTAAACCAAAAATATTTCAAAGACATATTTATAGAACTTAAAAGGATAAAGAAAAAGATGAAGCATGTTTACAATGACTTTTTGTTTCGTTTGCGAGTCGAGAGCTTTGTCGAAGCTTAGTGAGCTTTGTGACGTATAAATAAATAAGAAAATAAGTCTTTACTAAGGAATAAATAACGTATATTTTTACAGTTTTTATTCAATTATTTTGTGGGGACCTAAAAATAGCGTGGATATTAAAATATGGACGTTATAATTCGTAGTTTTAGTTTCTTATATTAAAGTATATTAAATAGATTATTTGTTTTTAGCATTCTATTATTTCAACAATTTACAAAAATAAGAATGTTTTTTGAAAGAAAATCTAATAATGTATATCATATTTATTTAGAAAACGTATAAAAATTTAATACGTTTTCTAAATAAATATTTTTTTTGCCTAACTGTGGAATAACATTTTACAAAAGTTAAACATGTAATAAGGTAGTCTGGAGGCATTGCGTGCTGAGTAGCGGAACTCAACGCCGCGTTTTGCCTCGGCACCAGAGCGAAGAAATGAAAATATAAATGTTAATAAATATTTCATCCCCTCGAGTGGGGATCGAACCCGCAACCAGTCGATTTTACAGTCACACTTTGTGGCCGGACTTAATAATCTGGTGTTATAACTGTTGTAAAATATATTTACTTCTATAAATTTTATAATTTAATAGTCGTAACAAGCAATCCTTTTAGAAACTAGGGCAAACTATAAAATATTGGAAAATTTGATTTTAAACTTACTCTTTTGCCAATGAGATTTTCAAATCGTGGCTTCACAAAACTCCATCCTCCCATGTTCTTGTGCTCTTCTTGACTCCAAATGAATTCTGAAAACAATTACGAATATATAATATTGCAAATTTGAAGGAATTTGAATATATTTAAATAATAATAAAAAGAAAAAAAAAATAAAATCAGGTCATTGAATTGTATTTTTTTTACTGTCTGCAAATTATCGCTACTTATAAATTTTTCTATAATTTCTTAGATAATAACGCCAGTGAAGCCACGGGCAAAGCCTACTGTTATAAAAGTAAATATTCCTAAATATATTCCTTATATTTGAACCTACAAATCATCAAGTTGTCCATTAATTTTATGTACTTATATTAAATTACATTAATAAATTACACATTAGACTACAGGAGGTAAAATAGTCATAAAATTTGTCAATACATCACAATTTCCATATAAAAGCTTTAGTACCATGTCGTACTAAATAATAAAATTCTTTCCACATACGAGAACATAGCGAATTCGACAAAATAAAACTTCCCTATAATAAAAGTTTCGCAGTTTTCAAAATTAATCATACTAATAGGTCGGGGCTAAAGTATTTTCCTATTTTGAATGTATTATTAGTAATCAAACGTCTTTGGCTGTACTGAATGTAGCTGGCTGGTTTTAATACCATTTAATGTGAATATTCTGAAGATGCAATAAATAAAAAAAAAACTAGTTCTCGCTACTTTTCAATTGTTTTTCAAGTAAGCAAAATGAACGTATGTGACGAAGAAATTCGGTACATTTTAAAGTTTTATTACAAAAAAGGTAAAAATGCGATGAACGCGAATAAAATTTGTGCTGTTTATGGACCTAATGCGGTATTAATAAGAGTAGCATAAATGTGGTTCAAGCGTTTCATGTCTGTAATATTTAGTGAGAAAGATGAGGTTCGCTCTTGACGACCTGTCATAGATAAAATCAGTGCCATCTTTGAGAAAGTGGAGCAAGATTGACATATTAGAAGCCACACATTGCTGAAAAACAGTTTTACGTCATTTACAAAAGTCTGGGTACTAGAAAAATCTTGACATTTGAGTACCGTATGATCTCACTGAAAGAGACCTAATGCAACGTGTTTCGATTTGTGAATCTTTGTTGAAACGTAACAGTTCCAGAATCATTTCTTAAACAGTTGATTACGAATAATGAAAAATAGGTAACGCGATAAGAATGTGCGTAAAAGATCATGGTCAAAGCATGGACAAGCCCCACAGACCGTGACAAAGCGCGGCCTGACTAACTTTACTAAAGATCTTCTATTTTCTTATCTTTAAATATAAACGTTATTGTGGATCTCATGTTTTATTTCCTTTGTCGAATTAAAATAATTTATTACAATAGGGGATAGACTTATTGCGAGCTATTTATATTAAGAGAAAATAATATATGTGAGAAGTTTGGCTTTTTCTCTTAAAAGTGCTCAATTCTTATTCGTTAATTTAATTAAAAAACACATATCTGTTTGATATAGACAAAAAAATTGTGAAAGTAATTGTATGTGAATTCAATTACTGTGCCAAGGAATAATTTACTTCCATTTAAAATTTAACATTTATAAAAAATACTGAAAATAAAACAAATAAAATTAGATTGAACCTGTATCCGGCACACAGCAGGGTAGGCAGAGGGAACCTAGTGTTAAGACACTCCGTTACCCACTTTCTGCTATGTTGTTCAGTTCTTGAATGGCAGAACTCAACGCCGCGCTTTGCCTCGACACCAGAGCGAAGAAATGAAAATACAAAAGTAATAAATAATATTTCATCTCTTCGAGTCGGGATCGAACCCACAACCAGCCGATTTTGCAGTCACACTTTGTGCCCCTGCGCCACGACTGGCCTCGATACTGAAAATATTTTCCATTTTTGTTCAAACTACTCACAGGTTCCGCTACTTTACGTCAACCGCCGTGTGTGTATATTGTTTTCGTAACTAACGTAAGTAGTTCATACTTCATATTAGTTAACCAACGAATTGTTTACAAAAAAACAAATAAATAAAACGAGAGAACGACTTCGGTATAATTACACAAAGTTGTAAACATGAAATAAAGTTGTGGAAATCACAGAAAGTAGGAAAAGTTAGTAGTACAACTTTTCAAAAATACTTATGTGAATTTTAAATGTTTATTTAACGTGTACGTGTTTAGCTTCACGCTGTATTACGTGTAGCAACGCAGATAAGGAACCTACACTAAGTTCCAGGACGCTCCGTCCAATTTCTTACTTTCCGCCATATAGGCATTGCGCGTTGAGTGGCGGAACTCAACGTCGTGCTTTGTTGTTACCAGAGCGAGAAAAGCATGTGCCTCTGAGCCACGACAATTATTATTTATGAATATTTATTTATTATTTATTACAATAAATATTTTTTATTACTTAATTGATGAATTTTCACAAATTTCTTTGAGAAAATTGATTTATAATACATGTTAAAGTGTGAAAATAGTATTATAGTATATATTGCTATCCAGTGTTTTTGAACAAGATTGACCTCACAATTTACGCTTAAGAATAACAAGACTAATAAGTTATTCAATAAAAAAAAAATAGAACAAGATATGCTAAGATTCAATCTTTTCTAAAATTGCCAAACTTTGAGGTTGAAATAAAAACATAACAAAACAAAATGAAATCATCTAACAAATATATATTATTTATATTAAAATATTCAAAAAAATAAGCGTTTTTTACATTTCTGAGCCAAAACTGTTTCAATTATTTAGATACTTAAAATAGACAAGACGTAATTTCTAAGAAGTTCTTCTCAGAAATGTTTACTTTGTAAAATCAGCAAAACCGTTATTTTAACATGAATTTCATAAATCGGAAGTAATTGGACTTCTATAATAATTTAGAAACAATAATAACTTTTAAAATATTATATTTCTATGTGTTCTTAATATAGGGGCTCGTGGAGAAGACTGGAGGAGGCTTTTACCTAAAGTGGAGTCCACATTTCAAAAACTCCATAACCACTACTACCATTACTACTGACAATAATAAAAGTAATCTTTTTTAATCTAATTCACTAACGACATTTGATTTGTAACTTGAAATATGGAAATAAACGGCATTATTATTACTATTTATTATATCCTAATAAATTATTAATTTCATAGATATTATATCTCTATGTTTATATATTGTTTTCGAGGAGCAACGGCACAAAGTATGTCTGTAAAATTGACTGGTTGTGGGTTCGATCCCCTCTCAAGGAAATGAAATATTTACCTACATTTATATTTTCATTTCTTCGCTTTGGTGTCGAGGCAAAGCGCGGCGTTGAGTTCCGCCACTTAACACGCAATGTCTCCAGTACTCGGCGGAAAGTGGGGAACGGAGTATTTTAAAACTAGATTCCCTCTGCCTATCCTGCTGTGTGCGGGATAGCTGATTTTTATTTTCGAGTACATCAATCTACACTACAAGTAAGTATAGTATAACAAATAATTAATATGTATAAATGGTCTAGAAAACTAACAAGATTACAAAAGACAGAAATAATATTAAACGCTGTTTTCTTAACACCGCGCTTTATCGCGTAAATGAAAAACATAATAATTCCAACCGAGTGAGATTGAATCCACAACCGTCGTCACTACGGCTTTTAATAAAAAAGAACACTTCATATATGACGAAATATTTATTTGTACATCACTTTAGAAAAATAATGATATTCCTTTATTAAAAAAAAATGTGTTATAACTTAATATAAAATTGGTTTCAGTGCGCCATGTAAATCGGTGTAGCGTCGGAAATGAGGACGGGGATGCGGAAATGACAGCGGCCAACGAATTTATGATAATCTCTATACAAACTTTGAATTAATCTGAGTTTTTGGTACTGAAGTCGTGCTTTTGAAATAAAACAATATATATAAATGACTAGAATACTAAGAACTGAATTTCGTTAAGTGAAGAGTTGAGTTCAGTTGAGGCTAATCGTGGAGCACGCATGACGTGATATATTGTAGGTTCGATTCCCCCTTGAGAAATTAAACATTTTCTAAAATTAAACATATTTGTCCTGCAGAACCAGTCGGTTTTACAGTCACACTTTGTGCCACTGCGCCACGACTGGCCTCACCTGGTTAATTAAATATGTATTTGTTTAAAATTGATTTAAAAAAAATAAGTCCCGCCTCGTTTCTTGCGCCGTACTTTAACTAACTAACTAGTGGTAAATTATTTGACATTCAAAAAATGAAGCATGTAACTTCTTATTTTGAATAAAATTATTTGAATTTATATTTTCAGTTTTCTCGCTCTGGTAACGACAAAAAGCGCGGAGCTGTTCCACAGTGGAATGGCAATGTGTTACTGGGGACGGAGTGTCTTAACACTAGGTAACGAGGTTCCCTTTGCCTACACTGTTACGTGCGTGAAGCTAAAAAAAGATCTATGTATGGCATCACTATGACTACATAACTAACGTTGCTTACTTAATGACGTGCTTGAACTTTTTTTTTTAAAAATTAATTTAAAATATTGATATATCTGGAAGAGCAATTTACAAACGTTGGGCCTCATGTAATTTTTGAGAGGTTAGTTCATTTGAGTTAGGTATGTTGAGGAAAAAAATTACGAGTATAAGTCGGGCTGTATTCTGTAATTTACTTCAAGAATATTTTTTTTTTAAATCACAAATTCCGAAATATCTTCTGAACTCGAGTAAATCGCTGAACAATTGAAACATGGTGGTGAAATGTATAGCTATTGAGACCTTCGATATCGTTGATTCGTCGGTCGAGTTACACGTACATTGTATACATATATGTCTGTCTGTAACCGACATATAGAGTAGGTAGAGGGAACCTAAAAACCCTGTGTTAAGTCACTCCATTCACATTAAGACACTTCCGCTCTCCACTTTCCGCCAAATTCTAAAGACATTGGGTGTAGAGTGGCGGAATTTAATGTCGCGATTTGCCTCGTTACGAGTATAACAGTGACGAAAATGAAAAATTTTAAATTTCATTTCCTCGAAACAATTGTACCTGTCATTACAGTCACACAGATGTGCCGCTGCCGACTGAACTCTATATTTTTATATGAACCTATAGTAGTATAGTATTAGTTTCGCCAAATTAGCAGACGATATTATAATTATATTTAAGCATAAGCATTTAATAGAGTTACACAAGTTCATACCGTAAATAAACTTTTATGCCCGGAGGACATTTGAAGAGAACCAACTAAGTAAATTCAAAATTACCAACGTATTAATATGAATAGAATATACTTACCTACATAACTGTTTTGGCTGTTTGTTTTTGTTGTAGCTAACGGGTGTAGGTATAGCGACTTAATTATGATTATGTTTAAGATTATAATTTTTGTATAAAATCAAATGTGTATAGCGCCAATTCGTTGTAGTGCAGTAGCACAGCGTATGACCACAAATGGGAGAGTTGGGATTCCCTTTCGATTTAATTATTTTCAATTTCTAGCTCTGATAAAATTTACATCGAATAACGCGCAGTGAAAAGTAGGCGGAAGGTGGGGAATAGAGTATTTGGCAGTAGAAATCTATCTAAAGTTAAAAAAGTATACTGTAAGAACCTTGAGAAGATAGTGATAGCGAATTTAAAATAAATTTGGAGTATTTTTATTTATTTACTCGTGGTTTCATCTGTGTTATTTATATTTACACTTTTGTAACTTTAAATGTTTTACAATATTTTGTATACTGCTACCAACGGCAAAAAAATTCTGATATTATCAACCGACAATCTCTCAATTCGATTGCTTTTTTTATTAGTATATTCCTACAATTTACATTTCTTTTATAGCAGAGACTAGCGTTTATTCCCCACTTTATGCTCAATTTTAAAGACATTGCGTGTCGAGTGGCAGAGCTCAACGTCTTAATACCAGAAAATGAAAATAATTCATTGCCTCGAGTGAGAATCAAACCCACAACCGAAGCCACCACAACATGATCTCAAATATTAATTAAAGAACGTAAATAACACATATCTGATAAACAATAAGCGCGCACTCACTGGTCGCGTTCCTGTACTTCCCGAGCTCGTCCCTTATCTGCAGCACGGGGAAGGGCGCGAGCGCCTCCACGCGCAAGATGGCGACGTCCTCTATCTTACTTCTGACCCTTTCTTTGTGCAGCTCGTAGTAATGTTTCCCGCAGACGAAGATTACACGCTTCACTTTGAGCGGGTCCGCTTGCGTGTCACCTGGATTTTTTTATTATTTTAGTTATTTCATTTAATTGAGACCATTCGTAGCGCAAGCGCAACTGGTTGTGGTTTCGATCCCCACTTGAAGAAATTAAAAAAAATGTTAACATTTATATTTTTTGCGCTCCGCTCCGCTCTGATGTCGAAGCAAAGCGTGGCGTTGAGTTCCGCCATTCAACTCACAATGCCTCCAGAACTCGGTGGAAAGTGGGGAACCGAGTGTCTCAACGCTAAGTTCCCTCGGCCTTCCCGGCTATGTACGGGATACAGCGTGAAGCTGAAGCTGAACCCGCAGCCGTCACGTTAAATCATACACATTACAACTAACATGCAGTCTTTTAATTCAGTAATATATAAAATAATTACAAAGACATACCGATTACAGACTTGAAACTTGTTCCCGGCGCGAAATCTGATAAAGGCGAAACTGCGTCCGCCAGACGCAGAAGGATTTTCGGGGAAGCCACTATTAAAGGTCTTCTGTAGTTTCGTACTACCTACAATGTAATTAATTTAGATAATAATAGAAAGTGTCTTTAAGTATCTCCTTTCTACCCTTAGTAAGCGGAAATAATATAGTTTGTTTATGTTTACGCAGCGCTTTTTCTCTTTACCACAGTGAGGAAATGTAAATATAAAATGTTTCAATTCCTCGAATGGGAATTGAACCCACAATTACATATACATTATATACGTTGACAACTTAACAACAAACTCTTCTAATTCCATCAAACTCACAATTTGGAACATTTTGAAAAGAAAAAAAAACATTTTTTTACTTCACATGAGAGAAATAGATATAAAAATAATATTAATAGTATTTAAATTTATTTTCATTTTGAAATGTGCAGACAATGTCTTGAATTCAGGCAACAAGCAAAGAACAGAGTGCCTTGAAATTATGCTGCTATATGGGAAAAATATATAGGTATAGGTAAACAGTTGTGACACCTATTCTCATTCTGGGAAGTGAATTATTTTAATCTCTATTCTGTGGTAACAAGATCGGTTAGGCGGCGGCGTTATGTTCCGCCACTCAATCAAAAATGATAGACATGTCTTAACAATAGATTTCTTCCGCTTATACTAAAAAAAATAGATATTCTTACCTGTCGCCTTAATAAATGGAAGTACTGAGCCGGCGTAGTAGGATTGACAACTTGCATATTAACTGCTTCGGAATCGGGCTTAGTTTCTGAACTGTCAGTCAGTTGAAGAAACCTCTCCATCCTGCACGAGGAATGTTCTGATGCTGCGCCGTCGTAGCCGTGAGGGAGCAGCATCACTAGACCATTGCTGCGCATCCATTTTACTATAATATAAAAATATAGTTTAGACTTTTCTAAAAAAATCATAGTTTTTTTGCCCCGTCCAAGAAAAGTCACATTCGCTTACTTTGAGATATGCGGGATACAGCGTGAAAATAAAAAAAAATATAATTGTGTAACAAATGTCTTTACAGTAAGTAATTTGTTTTCATTTCTTCGCTCTGATGTAGCCTGTGTAATGCCTGCAGAATTCAGCGGAAAGTGGGGAACGGAGTATCTTAACAATAGGTTCCCTCTGTGCGGAATACAGCGTGAAGCAGATTTAGATTTTTTACATACAAATATAAAATTATGTTACTTATACAATTAAATTTTCTTATATAATTCCCTTTCTTTTTCATAACCCATATTTATTACAACAAACGTATGCTAAAGGTCCCTTAACGTAAGATGATCACTAAAGTCCATTCGACTCCCGCTAAGTGGGAAAGTGTTTTGGTCGAAACTGCTCTTAAGTGTTGATATTTGACATATAAATACTTACTTATATTTTGCCCTATTTTTTCAGCTTTAATCTGCATCCTAAGTATAGCAGGATAGGTAGAAGGAACCTGGGAACCTAGTGATAAGACACTTCGTTCCCATTAAAACACTTCTTCTCTGTACTTTCTGCCGAATTCTTGTGGTATAGTGTGTAAGTGGCGAAACTCGACGCCGGGTTTACCTCGTTGCCAGAATGAGGAAATAATAATAATAAATATGTAATTGGAGGAAATCGAATCTATAACCGTCGCAAGCTTGTGCTCTAGCGCCACGAACAACTCAAATAAATATTTAAGTATATTGTCCACGAAATCAAGTAGTCCTATTAGGTGATCTTATTAAGTTTTGTTCTGTACTCCTAATAAGACACAACCACAAGAATAAACAAACCACAAAAGTGGATGTGAAAAAAATAAAAATATGATTTTTTAGACTTACCTTCTCCAGAAGCAATGAACGTATCAACAATTATTTGAGCTCCATTGTAGAAGTCACCAAATTGCGCTTCCCAAATTATTAAATTGTCGGGATTATCAAACGCCATGCCGTATTCGAAACCTAGTACAGCTTCTTCTGATAGTATTGAATTTGCTACCTGAAAGAAACAAAATAATAATTAATATGTTTTAACTTCATCCTGTATCCCGTATACAGTAAGGTAAAAATATCAAGTACCAGGAAACTCCGCTTTGCGTGAATTAAGCACGTTGTGTATAAAGTAGTGAAGCTCAACGCCGCGCTTAGTTTTTTCAGAGCGGTGAAATAAAAACAATACATTTCCCCGAGTGGGCATCGAATCCAGACCTATCACGCTTACAGTAAGCATGTCTACACTATCTCACTATAATTACAATATATAAATTAAATAATTATATTGCGTTGAATATTTTTATAAAATCAAATATCTATGGCTAAAATCAAATAGCTATGGATGGCTTTAGTTTTTTCTTTACTCAGTAAAATAAGCTGCGAATATATCACATAAAAAAAAAATAATAAATAAAATTTCTCTTCTCTTTCTATGACTTATCAATTGGGATATATTCACACTCTCTGTCACAGCTACGAACACCACAGATCGCATACATCGTTACATTCCTATTTATCAGACATTTCATGACAATATGTCGAGAATAGCGGAGTATAACGCTGATTATTTAAAAAAAAACTGAAAAATAGGAAAACTATCTAGTAAATATATTCTTTTCCTTCGACAAATATTTATATTACAACATTATTACAACCACAGCAACTCAATCAACTAGTTAGTACAATATCGTTTAATTATGGTATAAGCTTTTTTTTGTTTGGCTTCACGCTGGATCCCGCATCTAAGAGGGTAGGCAGAGTGAACTTAGTGTTATGTTAAGCCACTCCACTTTTTGTTGAATTTTCCAGACAGTTTTATGTTGAACGGGGAAACTTAAACGCCGAGTATTATTTTGTTACCAGAGTGGTAGATTAAAGTATTAATTAATTGATTTTCTTGAATGGGAAACGAACCTATAACCATCGTCGGTCACGACGGCCTCTACAGTATCAAATATAAACCTACTTCCAAAAATCCTTTTTGTTCTTCATGAATATGGTTTAGAGGTATATGAATGACTTCCTTCTCCTGGTCCACGAGCATCACGTGTCGGTGCGAGAACGTACCGCGGCCGACGTCCTCACCGCTGAGACGGACGTTCCTACCTTCCATTAGTAATGAACCTACAGAAGGAATAGCATTTGAATTTTAGTACAGAAAAGATGGGGTAAGTGTGCGCCTCTTTAAGCGACAGCTTGTGGTTTCGATTCTCACTAGAGACAGTTAAATATTTAATCAAGGAGTATTAAAAATGGAAACACATGTTTTAAGACTGGGTTTTCAGGTTTTCTATGCCTAACCCTCCTATGTGAAGGATTTGTATCTCTGAATTGAATGAATTTTCTGAAAAAAAAAAGAGTACAAAATAATACGTTTCAAGGCCGGTAGGAAATATTTTTTATTTAATTTGTTATTACAAAAATTAAAGGCTCCCCGCATAACAGGGTAGACATTTAGAAAGGGTTGAGAGTTAAGACACTTCATTCCTCACTTTCTATCGAATTTTTGAGCCATTCCGTATTCAGTAGCGGAACTCACCGCCACGATATTTCTTGTTAGTAGAACAAAGAAATGAAAGTAGCATGAATACTTTCCTGGTTGGTAATCGAATTAACAACTATCATTCATGACCTGACCTTTTGCCATTGCGCCACGAAGACCTCATCACAAATAAATATAACAAAATAACTTACTAATATTTTGTTACGTCATAATAAACATTAATTATTTTAATCCCCCAGCTTAAACCGTATTGTAGTTTGTAGGCCAATTACTGACATTATTTGATAGCCACGCGAGGCGTGCTTACATCGCCTTGCATACAGTATGTTGAATTGGAATGTAAAATATACATATGTATTGTTTCACGTTTGTATCGATTAATAAAGAATGCTTAGAAATTAATATTGTAAAAAGTGGAAGCGAAATTGGATCAGCTTCACGCTGTATCTGTATCCCGCACACAGAGCAGGGTAGGCTGAGGGAACAGCAGGATGCCACAATAAGTGCGTTGCGTATGTTTTATAAATAATTCTTAAATATTAATCTGTAAATTCCCTTCGATTTTTTTATTTAAAAATAAAATCTTTTTACCAAAGACTAAAACTTAAAATTATGATATTAAGTTAGGTATTCGTAATAAAATCTTTTCATTTCAACATTCATCAACTAGCCCAGTGCTAGTTGATGATATGTAATTTAGTTTAACGAACACTTACGTCACACCTAATGATTAGAAAGTCTTTCTTTCTAGTCTTTTATTGCTTGAAACTTTCTAATATCGTTAAAAGTTACTGTATTATACTATAGTAAAACCTTTTATTAAACTCCCTTAGAATAGTTGAGAACAAATTTAGATAAATGGCTAGATTACTTACATAATGTAATATACTGATAATGACTGATAATCCAGAATAGTCTTAACTCCAGGAATTTTACAAACCAAAAATTCGCTCTAATTTGCGCTATTAAAAACAAACAACGTTATAAGAGGGTACTAGTGTTGATACTCCGCTGCTAACTTTAAATTATTAAAAAAAATATGTTATTACATCCTCGAGCGGTAATCGAACCCACAACCTATCGTGTTTACAGTCACACACTTGTTCCCCTGCGCCATGACTGGTCCTCGGCAAATAGACTATACAATACTAAAAGGAATTTTTATTCCGAACCAGTAGTTTCTGAGATCTATGCTTTCAACTTAATAAAGTCGTCAGCTTTATAACATGGTATTAGAAATCAACGAGGCATAAATATTTATTACTGATTTCTTTTTCTTAAAAATTTTCAAAAGATTTTTATGCTTTCTCTACAAAACTTTTGTTTAATTTTAATGAACAAGTTTTTAGATGAATTTAACAGATGCTCTTGTTGTTTATATGCAATTGTGTTGAATTTGTCTTGAATACAGCTATTATGATGTAAGAGGAGTACCTACTTTAAAATTTATATATTTTGAAGAGTAACGACTATAGACCAAAACTCTTAAAAAGTTTGAATGCTAATGTTTTAATATGACATTTATCAATGCTGTTAGGGTATTATTTTGGGTAGATGGAGGGAACCCAGGGAAAGCACAGTCTTTTCTCCCTGCCCAATTTTTGAGACATTGAGTCAATACGCAATGAGTGGCGAAACACAACGGAGTGTTTTGTCTTTTTACCAGAGTGAGAAAGTAAATTATTTATTACCCCAAGAAGGAATTGAACCCACTACGCAGTACGATATAAATATAATCTAGTTACCTAAAGCCAACGCTTCCGCCGTCGCCCAGTCGAGGTGCTTCCCTTCCGCAATCTTGTTAAGACGACTTTTGACATGTGTTTTTGCAAGATGGGAGTGTACTTTCTGTAACAACAACGTTCATATTTCTTAAGCAGGATGCAACAGTAAGTTTTTGATATTTTGGACTTAAACAATAAACAAAATTTTAATAAAAATTAAAAATTTAATTTAAAAAAGGCCAGTCGTGGCGCAGGAGCACAAAGTGTGACTGTAAAATCGACTAGTTGTGGGTTTGATCTCCACTCGAGGAAATTAAATATTTGTTTACGTTTATATTTTCATTTCTTCGCTCTGGCGTCGAGGCAAAGCGCGGCGTTGAGTTTCGTCACGCAATGCCGCCAGAACTCGGAACAAAGTAGGGAACGGAAGGTATTAATTCTAGGTTCCCTCTGCCTACCTTGCTGTGTACGGGATACAACGTAAAGCTGATTTGATAAATTTTAATAAATTTTCAAAAATTAATACCTATTTTTGATTAGCATACTTAAAGCATTTGTTCCAATTTGCATTTTTAAGTAAAACAATTACAAAAAATAAATAATATTCTATTTTATACATACATACTTCAAAATACAGGAAAAATATAAGGAACTCTTTTATAAATATGTGAATACACTTACAAGACGTTGAGATGTCGTTGTCAAAAGTAATTTGAGCTATATTTAGACTAACTCATTGAATAACGAGAACAAATTGAAAACAAATTGGAATAGTCACGATGCTGAAAGGACATTTTTATTATAAAGACCAATACGCGAGGTGAACCCAAAGTCAGGTCCACAAATGAATCCTTTGGGGGCAAAGATATTTTGTTATTTTTTCATTTAGATTTGTTAAGAAAATATTGAGAGAGTGACTTCAAATCTGTTTTCTCGCTTTATCGTTTATCGTTGCCATAGAAAACCTAGTGACAAGACACTCCCTTCTCCATTTTCCACCTGAATTCGAGTTGTTGCAATATATAAATATTGTAACGTCAATAACATTACCACATATAGATATTTCATGAGGTAATGTGCACAGCGTGAAGATAAGAGAGCCAATTTTGGTATAGACTTTTCATACACACTTTTTCAGATATGAATAATTCTAATGACGGACGACGTATAGTTAGTTATATTGATACTTTAAATTGTTATAATAGTGTTTAAACGAAACGAAGATTTTGTGATTGAGAAGGCCGTGTTGTAACTGCTGATGAAAATGTATATTTTTGTCGTTTAAAGAAAATAATTTATAATGCATAATGATAAAAAAAAACAAAACTGATTTGTCACCAATTCTCAATTAAATAAAATTACGTAGGTCACTCGTTGCGCAGGGGCACAAAGTGTGACTGCAAACGCGATGGTTGTGGATTCGATCCCACTCGAGGAAATGAAATATTTACTTAAATTTATATTTTCATTTCTTCGCTCTGGTGTCGAGGGGAAAGCGCGGCGCTGAGTTCCGCCACTCAACACGCAATTCCTCCAGAAATTAGCGGAATGTGAGGAACGGAGTGTCTTAACACTAGGTTCCCTCTGCTTACCCTGCTGTTTGCGGGATACAGCGTGAAGCTGATTTAATTTAATTTTAATTTACGTAGGTATAGGTAGTAAGTAGGTGCGTTCCGTAAAACGAAAATTACTTATTGATGAAACAACTTGGAGCCTTTCTAAGCGCTGTGTACGTTCATTAGCAAACAACACACTTAAAATGTAAATCGAGAGAAGGTAATTATAATATAATTATAATATAATTATAATATAATTATAATAAAATATATAAATTGGTTCACTGTATGCATATAACGGTATTTTTTATCTATACTTACAACTTTACTACTTTATAGGAAAGAACCAATTGGTAATTACGAAATTGAATATGATAAGAACTAATGTATAATCCTTAAAAAAACAGGTAAGCGTGAGTCGGACTTGTCCACCGAGGGTTCCGTAGTGATTTTAGGATTGAAGCTCAATGGGAAGTACAAGTTATAAAAGATGTCATATACTAGTTTGCGTGCGTTGTTGTACGCATTTATAGGTCTACGAGAAATACTCTATAGGTTTTGATTATGCGATTATATAAATAAGGTTGACAAAGTTAGGTCTGCTTATAAAAATTTCGATGTATCTTGACGGCATTCAGAGATTTGAAATGGATTATAACCCATTTCAGAGGCCTGTCGTGGCGCAGCGGCACGAAGTGTGACTGTAAAATCGAGGGGTCGTGGGTTCGATCCCCACTCGAGGCGTGGCGTTGAGTTCTACCACTCGACACGCAATGGCCCAGAATTCGGCAGAAAGTGGGGAACGGAGTGTCTTAACACTAGGTTCCCTCTGCCTACCCTGCTGTGTGCGGGATACAGCATGAAGCTGATTTATTTATTTTATTTAATAATCCATTTCAAATCTATGAATGCCGTCAAAGTGCATAATAGCATAGAGTCGCGAGCAAAAAGGAAATTCTTGTTCAAAGAATAACAAACGTATTATATTAGTACGCTTTTCCGATACTATTTCCTTTAACTTTGATATTTAGTATCGGTGTCCAATGTAGAGTCGATTCTTGGGAATATTTTCCGTTTGAATTGTTAAAAGGAATTCTTGCTCAAATGAAATATAAACTTTGAACTCTTTGTACCACATAGATAAATCATTATTTTTTATATTCTATAGTCTTTTTCGTTTAGGTACATATAGATAGAGACATACACACATATATATGATAATACAATCAATATCAGGCAAAATCTCAGCACAATGTGATGGGCAGAAAGAACCTAGTGTCAAGACACTCCATTTCCCATTCTCTGCCGAATTCTGGTGGCATTGCGTGTTGAGTGGCGGAATTCAATGGCGCGCTTTGCTTCGACATTAAAGCGAAGAAATAAAAATATAAATTTAAATTAATATTTTATTTTCTCCAATGGGCATCGAATCCACAACCAGTCACGTTTACAGTCACACAATTGTACCCCTGCGCCATGGACTGGCCTCAAATAAAGGGCAAAGATGTAAATAGTAAATCTGTTAAAGACGACTTTTTCCAGTTTTATACTGTATCCTGCATATTACAGGGTCAGTAGGCTTTCTGCCTGCATTTGAAACTTTGAGTGTTAAGTGGCGGAACTAAACGCCGCGCATTGCCGTTACATTTGGGTTGGCCTAAATAAATGTAGTGGGGATCGAACACACAACTCACACGTTTTTAGTCCGATGCTGTCTTACTGCACCCCGATGATCTATTTGAAGTTTTATAATTTTTATTTTTTAAATCCATTTGGAAGTCATTTCATATATTGTTTAGCTTTTATACAAAATTAGAAAAGGCGATCACATCATAGCAATATTTTAATCGCTTTTTACGCCGAAATCGTTGAATTTTGTACACATATTTTTAGAGATACTAGAAAAGTCATACTAGAATAGTTTTTTATAATATTAAAAAAAATCTGTTTAAGCAAGCGAATCCAATCAAATTTGTAGTATTCAATATTTTTTTTTGCAAAATATATTTATGGCACTCATATTAGACTTCTATAAAAAGCTAAATGGTCTGACGTTCTAAGTATTCGAGCACCTGCTCGTGTAATAAGAATTCTTTGGGATTTGCGATTTGTTACGTCTAAGATTATAAAAAGATTTTATTTAAAAAATATTTTGCTTACAAAAAAATCAAATCAAGTATATATACATAGTTTAGTATTATGTATAAATTTATAGTATAGGTGAGGCCAGTCGTGGCGCAGTGGCACAAAGTGTGACTGTAAAACCGACTGGTTGTAGGTTCGATCGAATTTAGTGATAATTCACTTCGTCTTATATTTTTAACTTATTTCGAGTTATTCGTATCACGTAGATAGATAAATAGATAGATATATTCTATTTATTTACTTATTCAAAGTATCATAATAAAAGCCTAACAGCTTTTTCTATCTAAATTTTAATATAACAAATGTAACATAATAATCAAATATTATTAGTGTAGAGTAAGAGAGGTATTGCGGAGACCTTGGTTGACTTTCGAAAACACAATATTAAAGATACTGGAGGAAGGTCACGTAAAAAGCATGAGGACCACTGGAGGGTATGTATGAGGAGGGCAGGTTTATGTCAGTGGACGAGGTGAAAGAGGAGGTTCCCTCTGACTACCGCGCTAGGGATACAGCGTGAAGTTAAGTTAAATATAATGAGATAAACTTACGAAATGGTCCGGCGTCGTCACAGAAGCCCTGCCCACGAGCTTCAACATGTCAACGTGAACTCCCGTGTCCCACACCTGCACGGCCGCGGGCGCCGCCGACATGCGAGACCATTGCTCTTGGAAGTACGACGGCTGGTGTTCGGATAAAAAAAATAAATAATAATGATAAAGAAACAGTCAATTGTAGACATTTTTTTATTTAAATCTTTTGAACTTAAAAATAATCTAATTTAATAAAAAAAATCGCAAACTTTCTTGACTTTATCTTAAGTATATCTTTTTGTATAACGATTTTTTTTATTTTCGGCCTTAATTTTTTTGTTACTAAAAATTCTGAGATGAACTTCAGACTATTATGCGTGACTTACCTGGCCTCTTTCTTTTATTCAAGCAAAATAAAAAAAGAAAATGAAAATATTAAATATTTCATTTCCTTTAGTGGGAATCAAACCCACAACCTGTCGTTTCTAAATATCCTTAAGTAAATATAATATGATGATGATACAAGAAACTCCATAACAACTCACCTCCGGCTCACACGAGCTGACAACCTCGTATTGCGCTTGTAAGTATTTGGTGTAACTCGAACTAATATCGTTCACGTCAGTTTCACTCACTACTGACTCCGACACAAGTTTGTCCGCGTATAAATCCGGAATCGATCTAAAAATAAGTCATTTACTTTTATTTTCATATATTTCATACATTTTTGGTTTAGTGAAAATAATAATATTTTTTTTGTTATTTCGTGGTTGGTTTCCAGGAGACGCAGGTTCTAATCCCGCTACGTTCAATTTTAAATATTTAAATTTTTATACGTTTTCTAAATAAGTATTTTTCTTTCCTAAGTGTGGAAGATTATAACTATAACTTCAAAAAATGTAAAAAATATATAATCACCACTTTATATGAGAACTGAACCTACAGTCAACCTGTATGTAGTATAGTATGTTTTTTATGTAGAAATATTGAATATAGAGATGTAGAAAAGCGATTAAAATATACGTAAACATTCCTGAATATCAAAGTTGAAAAATAATTTAAAAAAATATTAAATACCCAATGTCTTACTAGAGTTAAAACATTCCGTTTCTCACTTTCTGCCGAATTCTTGATACATTATGTGTTGATTGGTAAAATCAACACTACGCTTTGCTTTAAAAATATTAAATAATCAATTTCCCCGGGTGGGAATCGAAACCACAACCATCGCGTTGGCAGTTACACGCTTTTGCCATTGAGTTACGACTGTCTCCTAATCACATATTAAAAAAAACCAAATCAGCTTCACGCTGTTTCCCGCACACAGCAGGGTAGGTAGAGGGAACCCACTTTCTGCCGAATTCTGGGGGCATTCCGTGTTAAGTGGCAGAACTCAACGCCGCGCTTTGCCTCGACACCAGAGCAAAGATATGGAAATATAAAATTAAGTAAATATTTATATAAAATCTCTTCGAGTGGGGATCGAACCCACAACTAGTCGGTTTTACAGTCACACTTACAAAAATCACGTATTAAAAATAGGCAAATTAAAATGTAAAGTATATATCCCTCACTTCCTCCCGTGAATAAGTTGGTACAGCAGCGGGTTGGTGAAGGTGGGGTCGTCCAGCTCGTTGTGTCCCCAGCGCCGGTAGCAGTTGTAGTCTATGAACACGTCCTTGCGGAACTTCCTTTGGTACTCGAAAGCTATGTTCGTTGCTTTTACTACTAGCTGTAAATAAAAGTGGTAAAAATAAGTAAATAGAGTTTTTTTTATAGATGTTCAAATTTTAAAGATTATATATTTAGGTAAGGCCAGTCGTAGCGCGTATTTGATATTTTCGTTTCCTCGCTCTGGTAACGTGGTAAAGCACGGCGTTGAGTTCTGCCACTCAACAAACAATGTCTCCAGAATTGGGCGAAAAGTAGGGGCCGGCACTGTCTTAATGGGAACGGAGTCTTAACAGTAGAAACTAAACAAATAAATTAATAAGTAGGATTTGGTATGTACTTCTGAATCGTCCATTCAATGTGAATTTTTTACCGGTTTCAAAGAAAGTTCTGTTTAATGTTCTAGACATTATTATTTGACTATTGTAAGTCGTGCTGAGAAAAAATCTTTTCTTAAAAAATTCAAGACAATATAGAAATACCTTTTCCAAATTTTCCACGCATTTTAAAAATACTTAATAACTTTAATATAAACTTTCCAATAAGGCTTCATACCTACAATCATTGCGTGTACAACCAGACATTTAATAGCAACGCTTCTTTTCTTTAAATAAATTTATATAAAAATTGTTTTTCCATAAATGAACGATTAAACACGATTTCTCAAAGAAAACCAAACTGAAAGCTGCTATTTCTGCTTCACCTCTGACTTTTTATTACATTTTCAAGCTTCTTTCAAGTTTATTTCATTACTTATTTTTGACATTTAATAAAAACGCAAAACGAAATGAATAAAATTGTGATTTTTTGTCAAGAAATAGGAAAAATATGAAAAAGGTTGTTTCAGATTCAAATAAGAAATAATATTTTGTAAATACGAATATACGGTAGGAATACGGATTGACATAAAGCATAATCGTTTATATTAAAATGAAAAGAAAAGTCTGTTTATCCTCAATTTTAAAGACTATAAGAAACGTGTGCACTTTATAAGAAATAAATTAAGTAGATCCAGTAAAATATATATATATATATATATATATATATATATATATATATATATATATATATATATATATATATATATATACATATATATAGTTAGTACTTTTATTTTTTAAGCTAGTTGTGGCGCAGGGTCACAAACGTGTGACTGTAAACGCAACAGGTTGTGGGTTCGATAATCACTCGACGAAATTAAATATTTAATATTTTCATTTCTTTCTTCTGGTGGCGCAAAGCGCGGTGTTGAGTTCCGCCACTTAAGACATAATGCCTCCAGAATTCGGCAGAAAGTGTATTAAAAAAAAGAATAATAATATTTAGTAGTATTGAATGTTACCTCAGGATAATCTCCATTGACGTGTATGACGGGAACAGATATCGCCTTGGCGAGGTCGGTGACGTACTTGCAGGAGCGGCCGCGGTGTGCTGGCAATGTGAAACCTACCTGGAAAGCGTTTCTTTTATATTTTATATTTATTCTATAAAACTAGCGACCCGCTCGCGGCTTCGCCCGCTTTAACTACTGAATTATTCATGTAATGTACCTATGTTTGGAAAACACTTAAGATTACTAATGTGAAAATTATTTAAAACTTAATGCAACCCGCATTTTCGTAGTTCAAATAAGGATGTTCCAATTGTTTAAAAAAACACATTTAAACAAATGATATAAACAACAGAAAACTTAAACGAAAGAAATTATAAACAGACTACCTACTATTCTCTTACCCAAAAATACTTAAACGAAAGATGTAACCAACTATGTCGCGTTGAAATACATTATAATTATTGGATAACTCCAAAATACGTGCAACCGCTTCTAAATTAACTTTGCTATAGAGCCAGGCGCAGAATTGAAGCATTCTCTCGTCCATCTCCGTGGTAGCTCCGAACGACATCTGGGCGTTTACACAGTATGAAATTGGGAGGATTATCAAATGCCATCTAGGCGGTCAACTCAGTCAGGAGAGACCCTCGGTTTCTTGAGGGAGGCCCATCTTAAACGACCAAGGTTCAATGCAAGGCTCAAGGCAATGCAAATGCAAGGAGTCGGATTTGGAGGAGAATAGAAAGTCCCTCGGAAGTAGTCTTGCGTCTGACCTCGGGCGGCCGGGTATGCCACGGAGTACTGCTCCTTAGGTGCAGGTGATACATTGGCGCAGCGGAATGCGTTGGAGGCGAGACGACCGATGAGTACCTCCAGGCTTTCTATTTTTATGTTGCGATGATGCGTGGTGTTCCTCACTTAGTATGGCGCCTGCGTCACTCGACGGAGGATGAGGTTCTGGACCACCTGCAGGATTTCTCGTTGAGTGATGCTAGG
>JAATLQ010029843.1:0-28219 GCA_013421005.1 Heliconius erato x Heliconius himera | reverse complement strand
AGTATAACCAGAGTGATATACCCGCTTGCCAAACTGTTCGCTTCGTGGGAGGATGTGCGACTGGAGAAGTGAGAGGAATAACTTCTCGAACAGCTTGGCGACCGCGCTAAGGAGGGTTATAGATCGGTATCCCTCAGGCTGCGGGCTCTTCTCAGCCTTGGGCAACATGATGACCATGTCTTCCTTCCATGCCCGGGGGAAAGAAGCCAGGCGGGTGCGGCGGATCCAGTTTTATAAGCAAAAGGTTGCGGGGCGCGGGGGGACGCGTGGTGGGCGGCGAGCCGTTACACGGCAAGAATTTTTTAGTACCGTAATTTTAAATCTATGCTACTAATCTTCTAAAGTACTTATTGAAATGAAAAACAGTAAACAATATTTTAATCTATATTAAATGGCCGAAAGGTAACTATTATACTTATATATATATATATATATATACTGAAAGTAAAGGTTAAACATAAGTCGATATAGCTTTTCTCTAAAACTATTTGTAATTTCGAAATATTGTAAAGAACAAAGTTTATCTTTGTTTAACGTAGAAAATTAAGAAATTATTTAAAAGGATAAGGATTAATATTATTATGGACACACATCCCCTACAATATGAAAATTTATTTATTTAATTATATAATTTCCGTCTCCTCTACGCTTTCGTTAGTAAGACTTAAACGATTTTTATTTGCATTTCTTGTTCTACGACCTATGAACGACTTTTTCGTGGCATAATTAAATTAAAAAAGGAAATGTTTAAAAAGGTAAAAAAATAATAATAAAAGAACAGAAGAAGAGTAAACAAAATAAACAACAGGATACGTAAACGAAATGATAAACAAAAGACAACCTACTATTCTATTAATGAAAAAAGATGAAACTAATACGTACAATCGCATCTTAATCTACTTCGCTACAGAGGCAGGCGGGGAGCCGGGCGCGGCGAACGTGTCGCGGGGCGCGGGGGGACGCATGGCGCGTGGCGAGCCGTTTCGCAGGAAGGATTTTTTGATATTGTAACAACTTCTAAAGTACTTATTAAAATGAAAAACAGTAAAAGACAGTTATGATCTACATTAAATGGCCAACGTAACTAATATACTTATTTATATGCTGAGAGTAAGGTAATGAATGAAACTTGCGCCAAAACTGCGGTTTGTAGCCGGCGCGATGTGTCAATAATTAATTGCGTTTTTCTCCAAAACTATTCGTAATTTCAAATTAGTGTAAAGAGCTAATTTTATCTTCGTTTAACGTAGAAAATTAATAAACTATTTAAAAGGATAAGGATTGATACTATTATCGACAAACATCCCTCACAATAAAAAATATATTCAAATTACTATTTTTTGACAGAAATATGCTCACTGTATGTTATCCTTAGAAGATACACATATGCTGTCGCTGACTTTTTTGTAGATCTTATTAAGAGGAATAATACTCTACTACATTGTTTTCATGTAGGACTTACCATTAAAGCAGCGCATGCGTGAAAGTGTCTCAACGGGTAGGACTTTTTGCACATTTATCATATTTATGTCTAATTACAATAAAATATACATATAATAAACTATATATAAACCTTCTCTGAGAAATACTATACCTAATGGTGAAAACCGCATCAAAATCCGTTGGGTGGTTTAGAAGAAGATCGCTTAGAAAGGCCAGACAGAGACGAAATGCGTTCTTATTTTATAAGATATAGAGATAATAACATATACAAAGGGATTTTGTAAGCAACACTTTAAATTAAACCACAGTTTTCATTACTCTATAAAAGCCTAATACCGAAATCGAGTCGTAGGTATTGGCGACAGAGTTCAAAGTTGATTAACCTTTAGTAGTATTATTGTAGTAGAATGCGTTTATGTTATTGGTATCTATGCGTAACTGCGTCACACCAAATACAGTTATGGATAAATACCATGTACCTACGTCTAAATTGTTGAGTTATCTTGATTAATTTCTTTAGGTATGAGCTTAAAATATTTTACCCTATATGCTGTTCCCGTAAAAGGAGCGCTGACGCTTCCATTCTGTATACTTATATACTGCAGAGTATGTTTGGTTAAGCGCGTTAATCTCCGGGACTAATTGTTCGTCTTGAAAAAGAAATCAATTATTAGTTATATCTCTAGTACATATATAAAAACTTACTTGATTATTAACAACTACGTGTAAAGATCCTCCAACATCGAAGTGCGGTATCTGCGACAACATAAGCGTCTCTTGATTCACTCCTTGTCCCGTGAACGCGGCGTCGCCGTGGATCTAATGTATGAAAATGTTTTTATTCTTATAAAATTCACTTGTTGTATCCCGCCTACAGCAGGGTAAGCAGAGGGAACCTAGTGTTAAGACACTCCGTTCCTGACTTTCCGCCGAATTTGATTATCCGAGACATCGCGTGCTGAGTGGTTAAACTCAATGACAGGCTTTTGCCTTGTTGTCAGAGCGGAGAAATGAAAATATTAAATAAAATAAATCAGCTTCACGCTGTATCCCACTAACAACAGAATAGGCAGAGAACTTAGTGTTAGGACACTCCGTTCTCCACTTTCTGCCGAATTCTGGAGGCATTGCGTGTTGAGTGGCAGAACTCAAGGCCGCGCTTAACCTCGACACCAGAACGAAGAAATGGAAATATAAATTTAAATAAATATTTCATCTGCTCGAGTGGGAATCGAACCCATAACCAGTCGATTTCAGTCACACTCTGTGCCCGTACGCCACCTTCAAATATTTCTAACTAAAAATTACCTGAACATTTAATACTTTATCACCAAACTTCGAGAGTCGATCTTCTGAATAATCCCCTTCCTTCAGAGTGAGTTGCTTTGATCTAGTTTTTCCCATAGACACCGGGTTCGCTGCCTGGAAAGTTTTAATAGGCGATTGAATTACAAACATTTGTTAGAAAATAGATATTGAATAAGGAATTAATATTTGATTTAAATTAACAGTAAGATAAAGATATAAAGATTCAGTAGTTTTATTTATAATTTTCTTGATCTGAAACACATAAACAAAAACATTTGTTATTACTTAAACGTCTCCGATTTAAGAAATCAGTAGATAAATATCTGTAAACTTAATATAATATTAACCTAATAAATTCGAATTTTGGAGGCATTGCGTGTTGAATGGCGGAACTCAACGCCGCGCTTTGCCTCGACTCCAGAGCGACGATATGAAAATATAAATTTAAATAAATATTTAATTTTCTCAAGTGGGGATCGATCGATCGATCGGTCCCTATGACAGGCTTCAAATATTATTTTCTCTTTGTAAATTAAAATACGTTTAATGCGAAATATTCAGTAATACTATATTCAGTATTAAACTTAAAATATACCTATCAATATAGACCTCAATATTAACAGTGGGGAAGGGAGTGTCTTATGACCGGGTTCTCCCTGCCTATCCTGCTATATGTATGATACAGCGTGAAAGTGGTGTTTTACTCCTACGATCAAACTATCAGGTCTTAGTATTCATATTCTATTACCTTCCGATGGATCGTTTTAATGTAGCTTTTAACCTTTTTTCACTCCATTTAAAAGGATTTATAACACCGAAGACTCTAATGTAACTCTAGAAATAGGGTTTCAGCAAAGTCTCCTTTAAATAAATCTTTCGTAAAGCCTATCTAAATAAAGGTATTTTGAGCTGCCGGGAAGGATGAGGAAACCTAGTGTTAAAACACTCCTTTCTATATCCTTTCTAATTTTCCAGGCATTGCGTGTTGAGTGGCAAAAAGTAAAACACCGCGATTTGCCTTGTTAGTAAAAGATATTTTGAAAATAAAAGATATTACCTCTAAATGTGATGGATTATTTATAAGTGAAAATCTAACAGTTTTATCGTTCACTGTGATGTCCGTGGATACGCCTGAAAAGAAATATATTTTAAAGAATCTCACAAATATATTATAATGCAAAAGTAGATATTGAAACACTTATTCACTTATAATAGCTATATTTCATACAATAATGTTAATTACAATTCACTATACTGCTCACTACAACCAAACATATTTTCCCGCCCAAATTAGACATATTCGCGCGTCATTCCTTTCCCGCCAAGCCCCTCCCCGACCGCTCGGCAACAGCGTAACCGACAATTGCCGACAAGCCGGGTGGCGCGTAACAAAACAAAATTAAATTAAATTTATCTATTATAATATTTTTTTTTAATTCGCCAGTTTCTTGTTTAGTAAAATTTAAAATATATTATTTATTACTAGGGACTTATCTAAAAAAGAAAGTATTGAGTTCTTATAGCAATACAGTCCATGTTGGTAACTTTCAGGTAACATTGACAGTGGGACCTCGGAACTAGTTTCGTTAATTTTTCCGTATGATACAATACTATTGACTATTTTTTATTTAATATGTTTATTTTAATTAATAAATACTAATTTTCAAAACGAAAAAAAAATGAAATGTAAAAAACGAAAAGAAATTTGTGTTTTCCTTGTGCTGAGCACATATAGATGAAAATAATGTTTTTTTTAGTTTAATTAACCAGACGTGTTAATCATCAACCGTCTGAAATTAAAAAAAAATATATGTTGATGTTGTATCTACAGAAGATACCAGTAAAATAAGTATAAAAGAGCCTGGGTTCTACATATTTGATGAAAGTTTTGAGTGGAAATATGGGGTTAGTGGGGAATAGACAATTAATACTCAGGTTCGTACAATTTTTTTGTTAGCTTATATTATTTTGACTTGTTTTCTTTTTAATTTGCTTAACAATTTTCTATTAAACGTGTTTTTAAATATTTTTAATGCCGATTAAAAATATATTATATACAAATACAAAAGATTGATTCTACATTTTTTTTTTGTAATATGAGACTAAACTACGGAATGGTTGTTTTATTAATAAAAACACGAACCTACATTACCTACATTAATAGGAAGAATCATTATAACTACCTTTTTACAAATAGTTACCCAATTGATGGGGGATAAGCTTTGACAGAGTACAAAATTCAGCTTTTCTTCTATAGTGATGTATTTAAAAAGGTTTATGTGATTATCTATAAGTGAAAAGTATTACGAGGGCACTAATCAAAATACTCTTGCAATGTGCTTTAATTTTTAAGGCAAAATATAAAATTTCGCTCGTATTTATTAAAGTTTCCCAGATTGACTGTAACGATTTCATTTCTTTTAATATATATTATAAAAAAAAATGATTTTATGATATATATGTTGATTTAGAAAAAAAATTGTTTTTAATAAAAAAAAAACATGAAATGGTAAAAAAATACTTAACACAAAGTAAAACATTACAGTAGATTTACTAAAACAAAAATAATTAAATAATAAAAATGTATATTTTTTATAATTCATATATTTTTTAACGTCACGATGTATCATAGTTCAAGACTAACTAGTATTAGTTTTTGTCTGAGTTCGAGGTTTCGAAACCAGCGTTTTAAGCGGTGGAACTCAACGCCGCACTTTTATATATTTACCTATATATATATACTAAAAACTTACTCAAATGTGTAGAAATATCGCACACAGCATTGGCTTCTTCCGGAAACTCGGGATTTCCATTGAATTTGTGAAAGATTTTCACCGGCGGATAATTCAAGAGACCACTCAGAGCGTTCAATTTGCCTCGGTGAGCCATCGCCAGTACTACATGCTTGACGTTTTCTAAAATATAATATTGAGATATATTATATTTTTAACCGAATTCTGTGAGAAAAGGAGGTTATCAATTCAACTGTATTTTTTATTTTTTTTTTTAAATCAAAATCAAATCAGCTTCACGCTGTATCCCGCACACAGCAGGGCAGGCAGAGGGAACTTAGTGAAAGACACTCCGTTCCCCACTTTCTGCCGAATTAGAGTATATATATAGTGTAGTTTATTTTTTTTTATTGTATATATTTTATTTATGCTATTATAATAAGTGCTTATTATATTTTTTTTTTAAACATTGAGTTAAATTCATATTTTGTATTCATATCTTAATAAAAAAAATTCTATTATGTATTTGTTTATATTTTTAAAGTACTATTTCACACTGCGATGCCGTACGTTCTCATCATTGAGAGTTGGGCAGAGCGCTTGGACGGTTTCCAAGAGACGCGGGGTCAAAACGCGCTTTGTTACATTTTTTATATGTTTTCCAAAAAGTGTTTTTCTTATACTTATATATAGCTTTTTCGTACTTATTAAGACAGACAGTTTCCGCCGAATTCTGGAAGCATTGCGTGTCGAGTGGCCGCCGCGCTTTGCTCTCTTATTAGAGTGAGGAAATGAAATTACTAAATATTTCATTGCTCCGAGTGGGAATCGAACCCACAACCACGTTTACAGTCAAACGCTTGTACCCTTGCACTAAGATTGTCTTCAACATTTAATATAAAATAATAAATTTACTTCTAATAGGATTTGAACTCACTGCATTCATTGAGTATTAATATAATTGTCGAAACATAATAATCATACAATAAAGTACAACAAAGCTACTTCAAAACAAAAGTAATTTCAAAGTTAACGGGCACTCTAATTTGTTTATATAATCCAATTTTCATACACTTTAAGTTATCTGACACGGTAACAATGTAAAGAGGGCTTATGAAACAAAACCGTTTGAAAATATGTAATTTTTAGAAATTTAAATTTTATGATTTTGTATTTTAGTCAACTTCACTCTGTATTGCGCGCTGTATATAGCAGGGTAAGCAGAGGAAACCTAGTGTTAAGACACTCCGTTTCCCACTTTCCCACGAATATAATATCAAATTCAATTTTATATAAAAAAATATAATTGGCATAGTAAATACTTCAGTATATTGAAGTGTTTACTATGGCAATTATATTTGTTTGAGTATCTTTTATTTAATCAAATATAATGTTACCTATTATTACTTTCCTAGTTCTTTTATAAAAATTTGAACAAAGTGGGGTTTAAACCCGCGCCTCTAGACCAACCCTAAACGGGTTCAAATCTCGGTTTTTGTCGAATTTCAAGTTAGGATATAAAAATTAATTCCAACTTAGTAAAAACGTATCAAATTTAACAACACAAAAATAATTAATTTACATTTTTTTCACATAAAGCAAATAGCATTTACCTGAAGCAGTCAACCTGAAGAGCGTAGAGAAGAAACTCAGCAAAGACTCTCCGCCTTCTCCACAATATCGCTTAACAGTAGGATATTTTACAGATAAAAATTTGTCCCAACATTGTGAATTCAACAGTTCAGTCAGAATTTCTATTTGGCGTGTTTTGTTTATGGTATCTGTACCGCTTTCTATACGTCGAGCGAACCATTCCCTTTCAGCTTCGGTCTGTATGAAATAATTGGATTTAGTATTGGACTAGCGGTAGAGGATTTGATTTCTTTTTGTTTTTTCCTTCATTGTTCTTTGTGGGTTATTCTAACATACTATATTGTAGTGTTTGGATGTGGATTTGTCCATGCTTTTTCATGCAAAATAATAGATTTAGATATGTCCTTTTTTAAAAGAATCTATCTCTATTACCTAAGAATTATAGAACTAGAAACCTACAGACTGACGTTAATCAGTTCGAAATACATTTTTTATAAAGCTGAAGAGTTTGTTTAGATGAACGCTCTAATCTCAGGAACTACTGGTCGAATTAAAAAAAAATCTTTGTGTGTATCACAGCTCAATTATCGGGAAAGGTTATATTGTATTAGATGTTCGTTTCGATGGAACCCACTGTACTTGCGATCAGTGCCACTTCGGGCACTTGGAAAGTGTCATATGTATATTTGGCCTCGCGGACAAAGGTGGAAGTAAAGCTTGTTCCTTCTAATAGAAATAATAATGTATTAATAAGTATATGCATATAATAAGAAAGTTAACTTTCAATATGAGGTATTTCAACATAAAATAATGAACGGTTTGAGTTAAAATGTGAACTGGCTAATAAATTGTGTTTAATTTTAAATACACTTATTTGTATGTGTTTGTAAGTACTATTTCACAGTATATGACCTGTAACAACATTTAAATCGGTGCTCATTATAAAATGTTAAAGAACATCTCTTTTTTTAAGTTCTTAATATAGAATTGTGGGGAACGGAGTGTCTTAACACTAGGTTCCCTCTGCCTACCCTGCTGTGTGCGGGATACAGCGTGAAGCTGATTTTAATATAGAATTATGTGTTGTTTATAAATATCAATATAATGAAATACATTAATAATTACAGAATGAAGATTTTCGAATGTATAATAAATTTTGAAATTGAATAATTGACTAAATTGACTAACCTAACAAAGGGTTTCCGAAAATATAATATTATTCAGTAAGATAATATAATGGGAGCGTAACAAATAAGGTAATGTTACAAGTTTTCTACATTGTTAGATTACAATAATAATATTTTTTTTGCTTCATGCTATATTCAGAAAATAGCAAGGTCGCCAGAGAGAACCTGGAAACATAGTGATAAGACTCCCATTAAGACACTACCGGTTGCCACTTTCCTCCGATTTCTGGAGACATTGCGTGTTGAGTGGCGGACAGCAACGCCGCGCTTTGCCTCGTTACCAGAGTAAGAAAATAAAAGTTTTAAGTATTCCATTCCCCCGAGTGGGAATCGAAACTACATCCGTCTCGTTTACAATCGCACGTTTGTGCCCCTGTGCCACGGCTGGCCTGCTAAAAGTTGTAAATATGACATGTTTATATGACAACAGAGCCTATAAGCTTGTTAGATTAACTATCCAGCACAAAAATATTTGACATGATTATTAAGTTTAGTTTTTGATTACAATATTCACCCTGGTTTGTAAAATAAAAAAAAATAATTTTGATTAAAGAGGTAATGCGACGAAAGAGAAAAACGAAAAAAATTGTTATAAATAGTCATTGAAAAAAAGCTATCGTTGCGCAGGGGCACCAATCGTGCGACAGTTTGTGAGTTGGATTTCCACTCGGCAAAAATTAAACATTTAATATTTTACTTTTTTCTATCTTGTCAGCGGAAAGTGGGGAACGAAGCTAACTAAATGGGAACAAATTTTCCCAATTTCCCTATGCCTACTTTTCTATCTGCGAGATACAGCGTGAAGCTTAAAAACAAAAAAAAAAGAAGAAAACTTGTATTTCATGTCACGCACCATTAAATAAACAGATTTTTCATACAAGGTACTCTAGTTGTAAAAAAACTTTGGGATAAAATGCAAAGAAACGCAGAGCTCATAACGCATTCGTTTGTGGTGTAAAATTAAATTATTCAAAAGGCTTTAGTATCAGAAAGTGGCTATCAATATTCATTATGTACCCACTAAAGCGAGTCTTCGTGAATTGAACTAGGTAAGGTCGGGTAATAAGGCCTAAGGGAGGACTGAAATAAAATAAAAACTATGCATCCTAATCAATAAATTTTAATAATAATTAAATGTACATACCAACTATTACAACGTAAAAAAATGTACTTTGTTCCGTAAACAAACATAAAATTTAAATATTTTTAAAAACTTTGTTAGTAGGACTTATTATACTATGGTATGGTAATAAGGCCTAAGAACACTCATAAATAATCAAAATGGGATCTTAACATTTGGTAATTGAGATCAGTAATAATATATATGCATTAATTATGTTCGAAATCTTCAAAATCACAAAAAAAAAACTTTATTTAAAAGCCATGTGGGCACTCAGAATTATCTCTGTCGTCAACTGGCAAACCAACGCATTCTTTATGATACCACTTGCTGCATTTTGAACATGGTGTTATGTCTTTTATCTTGTCCTCCTCAAAAGACAGACAGACAGTAGCTACTTGCATCTTCATTACGTGACATAATGTCTTCATTATCTTTTTCAGTTCTTTGTCATTGTCAAAAAAGTCTTTAGTGACTGGAGTACCCATGTAATTGGTTTTAAAAGCCTTTCACTTTACGGCTTCTTATACTTTTGAGTAAATAAAATTTCTACTTTCCCTTTTCAGTATTTATCCTAGGCACAAGCTGTTTAAAAACTCCAATGGTTTTCCAATGTCTATTTCTCTGAAAAAATATATACAATTAGTACAGATAAAGTATAACTTATACTTATAATTAGATAATATATATAAATGTATAAACTAAGACGGTAAAACAGTTTAGCAACCACAGTGTAACTTTGCCTAGGGCAAAATTTTGTAGGGCTTAATAACCGCCGACAATATATTATAATTAAAATCCATTATAATATAATTAAAATTTGTAAGATGTTAAAAACATGAAATAGTAGAAATGTATCATGCTAAATTAAACAATTAAAATAGAAATATTCCAAAAAATACTTACTTTCGGGTGAGATGTTTTTTTATTATCGGTGCTGCATTGAGTGAATGCAACAAGTTTGAGGCGTTATCAGAAGATGTAGTTGATGATCAGATAACTACAATGGTGTCTTTCTAGTAACTTGAAGCATTTTAAATTGTATTTTGATCGCTTAGGCCTTATTACCCGACAGACCTTATTACCCGAACTTACCATGGTTATTTGCATGTTTTTAGTATTATAAGGGAAATACGGATAATTAAAGCGGAGGGCATAATTGAATAAACTAAATATTATAATAGATTTTGAGACGTGAGGCGCAGGATTAGACGCTCGCGATTGTATGCGCAATGGTTGTGGGTTCGAATCCCAATAGGGGGAATGAAATATTTAATACTTTTATTTCCTTGCTCTGAGTAACTAGGCAAAGCGATAAAGCGTGAAGCCAAAAAAAAAGAAAATAATATTTTATACAAGTAAGTAAGCAAATAGAACATAGTGTTCAGATACTCTGTAGTAAAATAATTCATTCTCCGAGTGGTGATCGACTCTCAAACCATCGCATATACACTCAGATATTTTTCCCTTGTCTTTGAACATTTTTTATGTAATGTATATGCTGACTAGGTTTTAAATGCAGTTTCGGCCGGTGAACAAAAGAGAGTTATTAGTTATGACCTAATTCTAAGTGCCCAAGTTAACTCCGACCGCAAGTACAGTGGGTTACTTTGAAATGATAAAATGATGTAATATGGCTTATACTTTATCCCTACCCGAAAATATGGCTTTTCCGAATAGATGGATTAGATGACACAAATATATTTTTCAATTCGAATTGTAGTTCCTGAGATTAGCACATTCAAACCAAACAAAATATAATATAATATAATTATATTATATAATTATAACATTAGTATACAATGCTTAGAAGTTAACCAACAAACCTCCAAATACGAGAACTCATAAGAAATGGGCCCACAATAAATCTCCTCTAATAGTTTGACCAAATCGCCAGCAGATTGTCTCCCATTGTAACCGTACAATAAGCCCGCGTCCACCACGTCGGTTTGTGATAGGCCGTACTTTGATATATCCAGCTCTTTGATGATCCTGCAAATATATAATATTTGTAATATTAGAAATAAGGTCCTTGTGGCGCAGGGGCACAAGTGTGTGGCTGTAAATGCGACTGGTAGTGAGTTCGATTTCCATTAGGAGGAATGAAACATTTGATATTTTCATTTCCTTGCTCTAATGCGAAGGAGGCAAAGTGCGGCGTTTAATCCCGCCATTCAATACGCAATGACTCGAGTATTCGGCAGAAAGTGTGGAACGTATGCGCCTTAATGGGGGACGGCGACAGAGTGTTTTAACTCTAGGTTCTCAGACTCTCTCTGCCTACTTTGATATTTGTGGGATACAGCGTGAAGCTAAAAAAAATATAAAAATGTAAACTTTGGGAAATATTTAAATATTTTCAACTAATTAGGTATATGTTTTTATAAATACATGCTTTGTAAATGTATATTCAATATTCTTATTTATATTAAACTAGTGGGCACGCGCAGCTTCGCTTGCACCCTTAGGGGTGAAAAACCACGAAATACGTGTTTAATAAAATCTTCTTAACAGTCAGAATTTATTTTTTTATAAAAATCGGTGGCGATTTAAAGATTTTTCCATATAAACTTTCGACCCTTTATTTGAACCCTTAGGGGAAGAATTCTAAAAAACCATGAAATACGTATTCAATGAAATATTTTTAAGAGTCTGAATTCCAAATTTTATAAAAATTGGTGGCGATTTAATTTTTTTTCCATATAAACTTTCAACCCCAGTTTCATCCCTTTAGGGTTAAAATTTTTCAAATTCCCTTCTTAGTGGATGTCCAGAATATGAAAATAAACATCTGCCCAAATTGCACGTTTCTACCATCAGCGGTTACGGCTCTGCGTGCGTCTTACCTCAGTCAGTCAGCACAAGTCCTTTTATATATATAGATAAATCAACAATATCATAAACAAATTCGTTCGGTAAATAGAAATCAATAAAACAATCATCTTTTTTTTCTTTGCTTCACGCTGTATTCCGTATATGCCCCGAGAGGGTATCTGACTGCCATCGCATTTGTAATCAGAAGCAATCCCATTGTGCCAAGATGGCCTTTATACTTAGATTTTTAATAAGGAGCCAGTCGTGGTGCAGGTGCACAAAAGTGTTACTGTAAAATCGAATGGTTGTGAGTTCAATCCCCATTCGATGAGATCAAATATTTATTTTAATTTATATTTCCGCTTGTTCGCTCTGGTGTAGAGGCAAAGCGCGGCGTTGAGTTTCGCTACTCAACACGCAATGCCTCCTGAATTCGGCAGAAAGTGGGAAACGGAGTGCCTTAGCATTAGGTTCCCTCTGCCTACCCTGATGTGTGCGGGATACAGCACGAAGCTGATTAATAATCGACATATCACTATAAATTATAATTTTTATCGAGAACTCAAAATATAAATATAATATTTGTGTCCAAGTAGTCAGTTTTTTTCTTAGAACGATTTAAATAAAATAATTTATTTATTTATTTTTTTTTATTTGTTTTTAAGTAAGGTGATTACTTATTTCATAGTATTAATATTACAACGGCAAAGTTTGTGCGTAAACGATTTAAATCAATTTATAATTTAATCAATCAATTTAACATCAATTTATAAGTTAATTTATTTTGATACTTTGAATATTAATCAGTTCTTTATATATCTTTTATATTTAGAAGAATAAATAGGTTATAGGTAGGTTTTGTACTGTTATATTCACTACTATCAAATAAATATATACACAAATATTATATAATAAATTATAAAAGAAAATAAAAAATATCCCATTTTCGGCAAACTTCCCTCCGTGTTTTCGAGACATTGAGTGGCGGAATTCAACTCCGTGCTTTGTCTACGGAGCGGGAATAAAAATATATTTGGATTTTTTTATCGATTTTTAATATCAAGTTATAGAAGAATGCAATAACATCCGCACGTCAAAATTCCAACAGCATTAAAATTCCAAGCTTATGTATTAAATAAATGACCTCGCCATCTTATACTACCATTTGCTTAATTTTTTTTTAGCTTCAGACATCTAACGCACTTAATAAAGTAGAAGAGAACCTAGTGTTAAAACACTCTGTTTTACTTTCAGAGACACTGTGCTATTCTTTTATCATTAGTGATACCTGTTATCATGTTTATAATCAACGTTATCAATAGATGCTCTCAGGTGGCCGTAAGTGCGATACGCCTCAACTAGGCGGTGTGCGCGGCAGTTCTCGTTTCTTTTGCTTAGAATTTCTGAGGAAATGTCTGGAAATAAATAATTTTAGTATTAAAAAAAAAATCAGTTTCACGATGTATCGCGCACACAGCAGGGTAGGCGGGAGGAACCTATTGTTAAGACACTCCGTTTAAGAATTTTAATAGATATTAATATAACTATTTTCAAAAATAACATTTAAAAGCAATAATGACTTTCGTTGTCAAATTCATTATATACTGTAATAGATTTTTAATATAATTATTTCAATCCACGATCGCTAACGAATAGACTTAACAAAAAGTTTTTCTCTAAATAAAATAAAGTTCTATACTAATATAATATAATAAAGCTGAAAAATGTGTTTGATTCGAAGCTAATCTCAGAAAGCACTAGTCCAATTTGGAAAAAAAAATGTTTTGGTGAATCTACTCCGTTTATAGAGAAAGGCTGTATGATATTACGTTAATCGTTGTAACCTACTGTGGTCAGAGTACTTAATATGAGTCATGTGTTATTTGTATTTGAACACGAAGGTGAATCTTTAGTATCCCACATTTGGCAGAAAAGACAGGAACCTGGGAACCTAGTGCAAGACACTCCGTTCCCATTATGACACTTCCTTTGTCCACTTTCCGCTGAACTGTAAGAATTGCGTGTTGAGTGGAGGAATTCAACGAGGCTAAAAGCTAGTAACTATTTAAAAGATATAATATTTTATGCTACAGCACGAGACTCTCAGATAAATAAAATCATTTCTCTATATAAAAGCTGGCATAGAAATTTAAGAATCGAATTAGCGATTTCGTTATCAAAAACATATAAAACTGAACATAGCCGATAACATCAATCAATCTCTTATTAATTTTACATGAAGACTAGCGATCCACTCGCTGCGTATGAAAATCACTTCGTGTTTACAATTCGACTTTAAATCAAAATAACTTTTAAGAATATGTGTGTAATTTTTCATGATAATCGGTTAAGTAGTTTGGCGTCAAATCGTAACAAACAAACTGACATTCAATTGATATATATACATAAATTATTATAATTAAGGGCAGTCGTGGCGCAGGGGCACAAAATGTGACTGTAAAATCGACTAGTTGTGGGTCCGATCCCCACTCGAAGAAATGAAATATTTATTTAAATTTGTATTTAGATTTCTTCGTTCTTGTGTCGAGGTTAAGCGCGGCGTTGAGTTCCACCATTCAACACGCATCTTCGATTCCCGATAGAGAAAAAAATTCAAATAAAAATATTTTTAGTTATCTAAGCGATTGAAATTACAAATGAATACAAAATGTCTATCTATAACTATTTTTTTTTCATAAATCACTAAAATTATTTCCCATTCAATATTTTATTACTACTAATTATTTCAAAAGATCGATTGACGTGGGAAAGGAACTCCTTTTTAATATAGTTAGTTTTAGTTATCACTTTGATGTGCTATTTGAATAAATTCGTCTTCTTAACATTAAAGAAGACGAATTTATTCTTTGACTATTTAGTTTCTCACTATTAACTAGTAAATTAACATAATAAAACATTATTTTAGAGGCCAGTCGTGGCGCAGCGGCATGAAGTGTGACTGTAAAACCGACTGGTTGTGGGTTCGATCCCCACTCGAGGAGATGAAATATTTACTTAAATTTATATTTCAATTTTTTTGCTCTGGTGTCGAGGCTAAGCGCGGCGTTGAGTTCTGCCACTCAACACGCAATGCCTCCAGATTTCGGCAGAAAGTGGATAACGGAGTGTCTTAACACTAGTTAGTACTACTCATAGCACTACAGCGTGAAGCTGATTTGTTTGATTTTAAAATTACATTATTTTAGGTCGAATTAAGACCCACAATAACAATATACCACGATAGCTTTGATAAATAACAAGATAATATCTATAATAAGGTAGCAACAAAACTAAAACAAACATCTAAAGATAATTACGAAATACATACTTATACTGATAACGTACCACTTTCATTCACCTCCCGCGGTCGATGTCCGAACACTCCTAAACCAGAGTGATAAGACACTCTATCTTTCCACTTTATAACTTGTCTCACTGATTTTTTACTAAACACAAACATTTTCACTGAATTCTATACTTTAACATATTTAAAAATACTATAATTTAGATTTCAATGACATCTAAATTTAGCGTGCGCAGGAGTGCGCTCTATAGCGTCCCGGCTTGAACTGAAGCAATGAATGGTAGAAGCGAGAAAGATATCTTTCTTTGCATTATGAATTATTTGAGTTCGTATATTTTGATAATATGTGAAATAGTTTTGATAAATATTACGTAGTGCTGTATAGAAGTCAAGGTTGATATGTATTTTTGTTATTTAGTGTTGATATATAAAACCGATTTATTGATAAAGTAAAAAATACAATGTAGAGTTTTTTTTTAAACATATTAATTTTAACCATTACACTGTATCCCGCACACAGCAGGATTGGCCGAGGGAACCTAGTGTTCAGACACTGTTTCCAATTTACGCCGAATTCTACAGACATTTTGTGTTGAATGGCGGAGCTCAACGCTGCGCTTTGGCTCGACACCAAAGCGAAGAAATCAAAATATTCAATATTTAATTTCTTTGAGGGGGGATCGAATCCATAACCAGTTGAGTTTATATTCACACACGTCGCCACGATTGGTTTCATATACTTACGATTGGTTTCATATACTTAATTATGTTACTCTATTTTTTTTAAGCTTCACGCTATATAACGTCTAACATAGCAGGGTCGGCAGACGAGACATTGTTAAGACGCTCTGTTCCCATTAAGACACTCCGGTGTGATACTTTCCGCCGAATTCTGCTCCAACCACTATCACATTGAATATATGTAAATTAATTGTATTTTTCCGTTTTAATAAGACCAAATGCAGAGTTTAACTCTACCACTTAACAAATTATATCACGGATTTATGCCATCTCTGTCCTGATAAGTAGTGAATATCTCTAGCTTCACGCTTTATCCTAATATGCAGGATAAAGCGCTAAGCTAGCATTGTCTCACCCGGCCTAGTTACATAAGTGCGATGTACATACAGTTCTTTCAAGTAACCATTAATGAATAATAATCGTGGAATATCACCAAATAGGCATAAAATTAAAAAGAGATTACTAACAACATAAATAAGATGTAACAAGCGTATAAGAATTTCGACGTAGCTTGATGAGAACGTATGGCTTAGTGGTCAGAGAGCCTGGTCGGTTTCCAGGAGGCGCGGTTTCGAATGCCGCTACGTTAAAAATTTTATACGTTTTCTAAATAAGATTTTATGTTATTATATTATATTTTCTATCTGTTATACAGAATTTGTGTGTATAAAAAAAATATTATATTAAAAAAAATATTCTCTAGCTTTAAATATAAAGAATCCAACGTTTCAGAGGTCCGTTCTCTAAGATAATGTTGATTAATAAAGCAAGAGGATCCAATTACTGAGCCTGAGCTGTCATTACTTTTGACTGTTTGAAATAGAAACTTAAGGCGTCTCAAATTAAAAAAAAAGTTTTAATTGAAAAGAATACTATAGATATTACTTTTTCGTTTTGTTTTTTTTTTGTATCAATATCAACGCTGTATCCTTTACATAGTAGATCAAGGTAGGCAGAGCGACCATGAAAACTTGATGTTAAGACACTCCGTTCTCCATTTTCCGCAGTATTGCGGGTTGAGGGGCGGAACTCAACGCAGTGCTTTACCTCGTTATCAAAGCGAGAAAAAAAATTCTTCGAGAAAACCGTCGCGTTTACAGTTACACGCTTGTGTCCCAGCCAAATGATGCCTGTCGATGAGGACTTCTTCATTTCTTTCGATTGTTTAAACTATTATAATTATCTCGTTAATTTCAATTATTTTACTACTGTGCTGCTACTATTTTTGAATTTGTAGTTGTTGTTGTTATGGCAAAGAGAAATTAAACAAACACTAGCACTAGCGAAACTTTTTCTTGTGACTTTTGCATCTAGTTTTGCTTAAATGGTATATCGCATACAAGGATTGTTGTAAATTTAAGTTTTCAAATTCACTACATAGTCGTAGCTTTATGTAATTCTCTACAAATTTAAATTTTAAAGATATTATCTTTATGAATATTTTTTCTAATTCTGCTAATGTAATTTTATTTTGACTACTTCAAAAAAATCTCTTAGCACATTATTGAACATATTCTAATAAAGAGCCATCTTGGAAGGAGAAGACTATTAACTTCTTAAACTAGTCGTTATAATGTATTTTTATTATTGTTAGTGCAATTGGTCTTTCTATGTCATCGGATACTCAATGTACTAATAAACCCCTTAAAAAATATATTGTAGTTTCGAGACAAAACCTGGCGTAGAGTTCCGCCACTCAACATGCAATGCCTTCAGATTTCGGCGGAAAATGGGGAATACAGTGTCTAGCACTAGGTTCCCTCTGCTTACCCTGCTGTCTGTAGGATATGGCGTGACGCAAAAAAAAATATTTTAAATATTATTCAACTGAATTATGTTCAAATTGAACAAGTCAACAGAATGTTTAAGTACTCGTCTTATAATTTATTCAATGAATTGCAAATAGCCGCCAGAATAAAGACAATTTTTTATTTATCATAGTTTTACATATTTTTTACTACTCTAACATTATTTTCGATCATGGAACTTTGGAGTAGCTGTTTTAGTAGAGAGGCAGAAATGTGACTGTGAAACCGACTGGTTGTGGGTTCGATCCCCACTCGAGAAGATGAAATATTTACCTAAATTTGTATTTCCATTTCTTCGCTCTGGTGTCGAGGTTAAGCGCGGCGTAGAGTTCTTCCACTCAACACGCAATGCCTCCAGAATTCGGCACAAAGTGGGGAACGGAATGTCTTAATATTCGGTTCCCTCTGCCTACCCTGTTGTGTGCGGGATACAGCGTGAAGCTGTTTTAGTAGTCCGTCTAAACGAAAACCTTGTATAATAACATCGTCAAAGAAATATTTCACTCTCTATACTTCACTGTAACTTTTAATATTTTTACCATTATGTTGTAAAGAAGTATCTTGTGTTGTTAGTACTTCGGTGTTTGTGGACAAAAATACATTTCACTTCTTTTCAGTTACATGCTGACTGTCGTGTAGATATTATTTGTGAGTCTGATTTGAAGGTTATATATCGCTAAAACTATTTTGACGTACTCATTTAACAATGTGCCCTGGAAAGTAATTCGTTTCTCCTATTTCTATTTACATTCATACTATGACTTACACTACCTTACCTACCTTTACCTAATAATATTAATATTTTTGTTTGGATCTTTTTGCATGATTCTAAAAAAATATAAATACTTATTTTGCCAGAAAATGTAATGCATGGGTCTTGGTCCCTCCCCCTCCTACGCCCATGCACAACACCTATAATACGAAATTATTCACCACATAAATAATATTACATCGTTACTTACAATCATTATAACATGTTTAAAATAATAAAAAAAAACATCGAAACATGTTTATTACATTTAAGGCAGTCACGAAAAGCATACCATGTTTGCAATAATTATTTAATAATATTTTTTTAAATATAATTATTCTTATCGCGTTTTTTTTATTTAATTTTACTTAAATAATATCTGTAAAATATTTTAGTTATGCTGCCTTTGTTATTAATATTCCACTGGAATTACTAAATAAGTTTGCCTACGAGTATAAGTAATAACAATTAAGTTAAATACATTTGTACAATGTTGCTTTTTCTTGCTTAGGTATACATAGTAGAGCGGATAGAGAGAACCTAGTATTAAGACGCTCCGTACCCCAATTTTTGAGATATTAAGTGTTCAATGGTGGAACTCAACAGCGCACTTGGGAGGCTTTCTTCTTCCCATAAAAAAATCAAAAGCTACACTGACTCCGCATGTCTTACGAAGACATCTCATATTTTTTATGGAAAAATACAACGCAAACGAGCGTACGAGTCACCTGATGGTAAGTGATTACACTGCCTAAGACTCCGTTTAACACCAGAGGAGCTACAGGTGCGGTAGAGAATGCACAGCGAGGAGACATCTCTACACAATAAGCCAATGCATCCAGCTTTTCACAGATCATTGGGCTCCCAACGATTTGAACGGCTCTATATTGTATGTGATCAAGCTGATACCGGGGTGCTCCAGCCCAGTGAGGAGAACAGTATTCCATATGAGGTTGAACCTGGGCCCTATACGGGGACATTTGGTGTTTTGGCGTGAAGCACTGTCTCGCTCTACAGATGACCCCCAATTTCTTTGAGGCCAACTTGGCCTTGTTCGCGATGATCGCGATACTGTCAATCAGTCGAAATGCTAAGACCCAATGTGCCGATACTGTACGCGGATATAACTAGAGTGGACATCAATAGGGGACATCAAGCAGCCTTATGGAACGCCAGCATTCACAGCGATTTTGATGCTGCGCCCAGTGAAATAGTTGGCGATCCACCTGCATAGTTTCTCGGGAATCTCATAGGATGGAAGTTTTGCAAGAAGCTCCCCATACTACACTGAATTGAAGACCAGAACTGAAGACCTTCAACATGTCAAAACGAACTGTTAGGCTCCTTTCCTTGTTTTTGATAGTCGCAGCCCAGCGGTGGGTTAGTTAGACCAGAACAGTAAGAATCATGTAATTGTAGGATAAGTAAATGCTCATGAAAATATAAAAAACTTAATTTTCATCGAATCCACAACCTGTAGCGTTTGCAGTCGCAAGATTGAGCTCCTGCGCCACGACTACATAAAATCACTAAATAAAGCTCAACAAAACATAACATCATTATGCATAACTAAAACTGATCGTATGACACGAATGTATTACCTGTTTCGTTGTATGTAGTTAGGACAATCACGTGAACTTTGTTTTTAATAATGGTTAGGAATAAATTTAGTTGTGATTTAATTTATAAGAAATTTCTTAGTAAATTTCAATATTTCGGTGATATGAGCAATTTACATGGCATTCGCTATGTTGTTTCTGTATCGTATATTCCTTATTTAAAAAGGTAGGTTTAATATATACATTTTTCCTATTATGTATAATATTTTCCTATTATGTATAATATTATGGGCCAGTGATGCCAGTCGTGGCCAGGAGCACATGTGTGTGATTGTAACGCGACCGGTTGTCGGTTCGATTTCTACTGGAGGAAATGAAATATTTAATATTTAAGAAAAAAATCAGCTTCACGCTATATCCCGCACACAGCAGGGTAGACAGAGGGAACGATAGTGTTGAAACACTTCCTTCCCCACTTTCTGCCGAAATCTGGAGGTATTGCGTGTTGAGTGGCAGAACTCAAGGCCGCGCTTAACCTCGACACCAGAGTGAAGAAATGGAAATATAAATTTAAGTAAATATTTCATTTCCTCGAGTGGGGATCGAACCCACAACCAGTCGGTTTTACAGTCACACCTCGTGCCCCTGCGCCACGACCGGCCTCAAATACTTTCATTTAATATGTTAATTTCATCATTCTGGTGTCGAGGCAAAGGCAAAGAAAAAAGGACGGAAAATGAGGAAGGGAGAGTAAACACTACTAAACACTTGGTTCCCTCTTACTACCCTGTTGTGTGCGGGATACAGCGAGAAGCTAAAAAAATATTTATTTAAATTTAATAACAGTATTAAAATTTCGCGGTGCCGTGAATACATTGCTATATTGGGAAGAGCACCTTGTTCGTATCATATAAAAATATACTTTTTTTTTAAATAAAAAACACTTTTTTATGGGATTTAAATATATCATACTCATATATTTTATAATGTTATAAAATAAAGAAGATGCTCACGTTGTTAATAACCATACTATAATAACATTTAAACTTAATATAATTTTATTAAGTGCTTTTGAACGTGCTTAACTGCTGCATTAAGTATATTTATGGACAATATTATTTTTCGGTAACATTTTAAATTTGCAGTTTAAAGTGAGTATGTTTTTTGTGAAAACATACATCTACAATGTCACTTTTTAATGAAATATTAAAATTCCATTTAATTATACTTATTTTTTATTTATTATTTTATTAAATTGGGGTTTGGCTGTACTAGATAACACGATCAGCCAGATCGAAGATAATTTTAATTGAAAATATTCTAAACATTTTATCTAAATCCGTAGACATATTTCGTATCGAGTAGGTACTTATAGTTATTTATAAGATATTTTTTTCAATACGATTTGCAAAAAATTGTATTTTATTATGATTTAAGAAGACTGGTAAAGTAAATCACGGCGGTACCATTGTATATGTGTAGTTAAAGTGACCAATCATTCCGTTGAGTAAGCTACAGTGGTGGTTTAGATTCAAATCCTATTCTAGGAAAAATTTTAAAAATATATAGGATTCATTTAATTTTTTTAAAAATATTTATTTAAAAGATACACTACTTCAATATTCATACATTAACATTATATTTCAGATTATTCTGGTCTTCAGTGCTACTGGCATCCTGTTTCGGCGCTAGTGTGATATTGCAGTCTGCTCTCAAGCTGTTCTCCACTGGGGCCGCCTCTTATTCGTTGGAGACAAATTATTTAGATTGGAAAACGCCCTTCCCGGCGGTGACGGTTTGTGAACAAAGCGATAATGGACGAATAAAGGCTTATCTTACTCAGTGAGTATTACAGTATCTGCTTATTCTATTCTACTTGTATAGATATGAATTATTAATTTTATGTAGATTATAGGTATTTCTGATATTTTTCATATTCAACAGCTTGATTGTACCAAATATATTTTTTTATATTGCTATACTTGTATATATAGTGTCTTAACACTAGGTTCCCTCTGCCTACCCTGCTGTGTGCGGGATACAGCGTGATGCTGCTTTTTTTTTTATTATATTGCTATAAATGTGTGAACTTGGGAACCTTGTGTGGAGATACTCCTTTCCCAATACTCGAGGCCTTGAGTGGAGAAGCTCAACATCAATCGAACCTACAGCCTGTCACGTTTCCTGTCGATTGAAATACTTGTGCCTCTGCGCCACGACTGGCCTCACATTTTCTTAATTTATTCATTTTATATTTCTTTAGGAACAACCTACCATTGAGTCTAACAATGTTTCTCAAAGAAGTGTCATTTTGGAACGTCAAATTTTGTAGGACATGCAACAAATGTAGCGTCAATGTGACGTGTATAGAGGACTTCGAGAAGGCCGTTAAGAGGATAAGGAGCGAGTGTTCTGAGTTACTGACTGATTGCTGGTGGGGCGATAGATACTTTAAATGTTGTGATGAGTAAGTTTTTCTTTTACATTTTCTGACGTGGTTTGACTACTAAATCGTGGTGTAGTAGTGGTTGTAGGGTTTTATTTTTCTAAGTTTTACACTGTATCCCGCATATAGAAGGGAGGGCAAAGGGAAACTAGTGTTGAGACACTCCGCTCTTCATTTCATTCCCAGTTTTTAAGATATTGCGTGTTGAATGGTGGAACTCAACGCCGCGCTTTGTTTTAGTACCAGAACTAGAAAATGAAAACAGTTCGTTCTCCCGTAAGGGAAGAGAACCTAAAACTTCAAGTTTACCGTCTAAATTTTTGATATTAAAAACAATTGTAAATATATATTTTTTTCGATCAAGATTAATATCCAAAATAAGAGTAAACGATCTTAATTCTGATATCAAGAAAATTTATTCAGTTAACAAGGATCTAATCCCAATCTCCTAGAAATTGGAACACGTAATTAAATTTTCCAATCCAGTGCTTTCCATTAATATTATGAGCGACATTATTAGCGGGTATTATCTCTATGGATATTTCTGTTTCCTTGTACATTACTCTCTAAAAGAGAAATTTTGATTACAATCAATATTTTCAAAAAATTATTGAACTGAGGCCAGTCGTGGCGAGACCAGTGGTGGGCACAAATGTTCTGCTGTAAACGAGACACTCTTCTATTTCCACTCGAGGAAATAAAATATTTAAACTCTGCTAATATGCTTGAGGCCTTGTTGTGGGTTCGCTCCCCATTCTAGGAGATGAAATATTTACATAAATTCCATTTCTTCGCTCTTGTGTCGAGGCTAAGCGCGGTGTTAAGTTCTGCCACTCAACATGCAATGCCCAGAATTCGGCAGAAAGTGGGGAACGGAGTGCCTTAACATACAGCGTGAAGTTGAAAAAAAAAAGATATGCTATATTAGGTTGGTATACTTTGCTACAATCAATAGGAGCGGAGTGATAACGGAAAATGCTGAGAAAAGTTGAAGATTCCGTTGCGTGTATTATGGACATACTTAGCTATCCATTTTGTAATATTCAATTATTCTATTTTTTTCTTTTATCGTATTGTCGTAATAGTATTAATATTTTTGTTTGTAAAAGACTTTCCTTTGATTGAGGCCAGTCTTGGCGCAGCGGCACGAAGTGTGACTATAAAATAGACTGGTTGTGGGTTCGATCCCCACTCGAGGAGATGAAATATTTACTTAAATTTATATTTCCATTTCTTCGCTCTGGTGTCGAGGTTAAGCGCGGCGTTGAGTTCTGCCACTCAACACGCAATGCCTCCAGAATTCAGCAGAAAGTGGGGAACTGAGTGTCTTAACACTAGGTTCCCTCTGCCTACCCTGCTGTGTGCGGGATACAGCGTGAAGCTGATTTTATTTTTAATTAATATTGTAGGTTTTTTAAACATAAATAAATCTTTAGAAATATTTAAAAAGTGACTAAAAACGGCGACCTTCATTGTCTTTTCAACCCACATAACTGAATTTGAGTCTGCGTCAAATAAGTACAATGAAGAATATTAATTAGGCTTCAAACCTTTTTTATGGTTCTTGCTTACTTACTTAATTATTTAACAAGAAATAAAGAACCAAAAATAGTTGAAATTGATCATTTATACATTTTGTAATAGAAAAAAAACTAAGATCCGTGTCATAAAAAAAACTAAGATTCATGGACACAAATGCCCGAGGTGACTGTGACCACAGGTACAGTGAACTACATAGAAGCGATTACCGTGATATAGGCTATTCGTTAAATTGACTTTTCCATAAGAAAACATTTTTTCAAATTGAATCCCTATTTCTTAAGATTAATGCATTCGACAAAATCAAGTCTTCATCTTTGTAATAATAATAATAAGTATAGATAATAGAAAAAAAACAGTGTTTAATTGATAATGAACTAATTTCTTTAATTAACTCGTTCTAACACAAATTGAAATAATTTGAATTCATGACTATGTAAATTTACCTACAGATGGCACGTGAAGCATCCTAGGGATATCTTTTCCCTACCCGGCTCCTGAGCAGCAGCTCAGCAGCAGCTTGCACCCCCTTCATCTTTCCCCCTCCCCGGATCACTAAACTGGACTTTTCCAAAGGGTTTACTTAGTCAATGTAAGGACCTGTCCAATTCATGGACGGAGCGTAGATATGGTCAAAGGGCTTCGCCCTGGTACCATCTTCCGGTTGCCCCTCGAATGGAAAAGTGCGAATTCAAGAATAATATGTGAAGTAAAAAGTGTAGACGGAATAGTATTAAATTTGGCACAGTTTTAGTTCATATAGAGTAGGAGTGCAGAATGCTAATATATATTTTTAAATTAAAAAAAAATGCATTGCACGAAATACGTTCGTGAATATATTCCAATAATTAAGAATCAAATAACTCATAAGTATATGTTTTCGAACAGCCAAGTACACTCCACTATCTTCAATATGCCATATAAACTTCATATCAATATAAAAGAATTTGCATATAAGTATTTTTGTATTTCAAGATTCGCCCCAGTCGAAACGGAATACGGCACGTGCTTCGTTTTCAATTCGGCCCTACACGACAACACTAGCGTACTCACCGTGAATAGAGAAGTCGGTCTCCCCATCTTGACATTTACCGCTGTGGAGCTTGTTGGCGTAAGTTTTATAATGTTATTTACTATTTAAATGTCTTATAACCGGCGTTGAATTCCGCCACTCAACACGCAATGCATCGAAAAATTCAAGGGAAAGTGGGGAACGGAGTGTTTTAACACTAGGTTCCCTCTGCCTTTCTAATAGAGAAGACATTCCTGACATTTACCACTGTTTAGTTTTGTTTTATTATAATTTAAATAGTTTAATTATAATATAATATTATAAAAAAAAAATTAGCTTCACGCTGTATCCCGCACCCAGCAGGGTAGGCAGAGGGTACCTAGTGTTAAGATACTCAGTTCCCCACTTTCTGCCGAATTCTGGAGGCATTGCGTGGTGAGTGGCAGAACTCAACGCCGCGCTTAACCTCGGCACCAGAGCGAAGAAATGAAAATATGAATTTGAGTAAATATTTCATCTCCTCGAGTGGGGATCGAACCCACAACCAGTCGGTTACAGTCACACCTCGTGCCGCTGCGCCACGACTGGCCTCTTTATTTTTTTTTTAAATATTATAAAATCGCCATTGAGTTCCGTCACACATAATGCCTCGACAAATTTGTCGAAAAGTGGGAAGTGGCGTGTTTGAATACTAGATTCCCCCTGCCTATCCAGCTAAATGCGAGATACGACGTAAAGCAGATTTTTTTTATAAAACCTATTGAGACTGTTGTGGAACAGCGGCACTGTATCTGAATGTCATGCCATCGTAGGTTGCCGGTTCCATATTTACGTGGAAAAATGAATAATTTGCATTTTATTGCTCTGGTTAAAGTGTATGTAAGATTAGAAGACAAGGCGTACAGTCCGAAGGAGCAGAATTTTAAGTCGTTGGATGTAATGAAAATATTTTTTTGTATAAGAATTATTTATTTATTAAGAATATCTAATGGAAATCGAACCCACAAACAACGTGTGAAATTTAGAACTTATAAATTTACACGGTATTCGCGTTTTATAATGCTGCTAAAACACATTTTATGTTAAATTTTCTGTATAAAGAAAAATGTATGTATTTTTAAATGAAAACACGAGGTTACAGTGGTTTCCCAGTCTAATCTCGACGTTGGATTACACGAACGTAAACCCACATATTTTTCACTGAAGCTTTTGTAACGCATTGTAGCAATTTTTCAAAGGAATTGTATAGTATTATGTGTATTATAGAAATAACGTTTTGACATGCGTATCTTTAAAGACTAAATAAAACTATATAAAACAAGATTTTTCATATTATAAATAAAATAGATTTTTTTTTAGTTTCACGCATTTTGAATCTTCACTGTCTTACAAATTTCGAGTAAATATTTTTCACTTTAATAGTAACAATAATAAATGGATAATGGAATACATATTTTTTGAAAACAAAAACGTTGTATAAGAATGTTGAAACATTACGAGAACATAAGACTAGAAACAGAAACTTTGAACAGATTCCAAGAGGCATAGATTCGAGTCCCGTTAGGGTCAATTTTGTATACGACACTGTTGAGTGTTGAGTCATATTTTTATTAAGTAAAATTACTGTAATTTTAATAATATTTTCATGATTTATTTACAATAATTTAAAATTAACTTTGAAGAAACCGTCTATTAATTATTTCAGGTAAGAGTGCACTCACAGGATGACCTGGTTTCAGTGAGTCTAGAAAATATACTCGGGCGATCCAGCTCCTTGCCTTTGATTACTGAATTTGAAGCCATTTTAAAGGTAGAAATTTGACGGCTAATAAACATAGCTTTAAATAAGCAATTATATCTTAACTAGCGGCCCGCCCACGGCTTCGCCCGCTTAAAATACATGATTATTGATTTAAGCAGAATTGATTGACAACTATAATAAAATAAAATAAATAAATAAATCAGCTTCACGCTGTATCCCGCACACAGCAGGGTAGGCAGAGGGAACCTAGTGTTAAGACACTTCGTTCCCCACTTTCTGCCGAATTCTGGAGGCATTGCGTGTTGAGTGGCAGAACTCAACGCCGCGCTTAACCTCGACATCAGAGCGAAGAAATGGAAATATAAATTTAAGTAAACATTTCATCTCCTCGAGTGGGGATCGAACCCACAACCAGTCGGTTTTGCAGTCACACCTCGTGCCGCTGCGCCACGACTGGCCTCACACCCTATAATAGAATGACAAACAAATATAAAGACAACATACAACAACATATATAATATAAAGACAACTATAATGACTTCTAATATGATTTTTTGTTACTTTAATCTGTAATATTCTATTATGATTTTTTTACGACATTACCGTAACTTCTGTAAGAATTTTTGATTGTTTCGAACTAAAAAATATGACCAATGTCGATATTTGATATTCATAAAATATACATAAAGCTAATTATTTATTATATATACATATATATATATATATATATATATATATATATATATTTGTAACATTACGTTCTTTTTACCTATGTTATGTTTTTTAAAGCTCTGTTAAATGTGCTGATGTCTTTAATAATTGTACTGCTTCAGAAACAGTCTTAAATGTAAAATTATTATATTGGTTAAGGATTCATAATATTCTTTGTAAAATAACTGTAATGTTTGCATATTAACTCCTGTTTGCATATTATTAGATAAATGAATAATTGGTAAATATGTAGTTATTACAGAGTACACGTAGAAAGGATGTTTTTAGGCATTTTTATATAGATTTATTTCAAACGAACGAACGAACCAAAAAATCTATGTATTTACTTGATATTTCTTTGAAGATCAAATCGTTCTTTATCTCTGTGT
>JAATLQ010029839.1:0-32478 GCA_013421005.1 Heliconius erato x Heliconius himera | reverse complement strand
ATCAAAGATACTAAACCAAATCACACAAATCAAAAATACTTAACTCATACAAACAACGGCACTTATTGCAGACATTTCCCAGAACAAAGTGTCGAGGGATCACTGTCCTGTCCTGTCCTGCCGCAACGTACTTACAACGTAGGTGCCCGAGCGTGTCGTCCTTGCCGCGCGTTCGACGATCGTACGGACTAACGTCAATGTAACTTGAAAGGACGTTGGAATTATCATTTGAAACTATTGTTAGAAAGGTTGTATTATACTGTTATAACTAAAAGTGTAAATTGTAGAAATAATGCCCCTGGTATTGGTTTCTTGTTTTAATTGATAAAACTTCATGCTGTATCCCGCATGTAGCAAGGTAGACAGAGGGAACCTAGTGATGAGACAATCTATTCCTGTTAAAACACTTTTGTTTCCCACTTTCCGCCAAATTGTCGAAGCATTGCGTGTTAAATGGTGAAACTCAACGGTTGGCCTGATAAAATAAAATATTTAAAAAATCATTTCCCAGAGGGGAATCGAACTCACTACCGTCGCGTTTGCAGTCACACCCTTGTGCCACTGATTATTGGGCCGCGTCGGCCTCATTAAATAATTAACATAAAAATATCGCTTTAGGTTAGAGTTCAACGACACGGTTCGCAGCTCAGTATAGTATAGTTATGCAGGATTATTTACTTAAAATATTCAATATAATGTATAAAAAGTACAATTATATAATCGGAGGCCATCGTAACGAAGCGGTACGGTTGATCGTAAACCTAGCGATTGTGGGTTCGATTCCCAATGGGAAGAAGGAATTATTTATTTATTTTACCGCTCCATTGACAAGATATCAAAAAAGCTTTGTGGGGATAAGCGATATATAAATACAGCGCAACTGGCATAAAGCGCAAAAGAAATATATTGTTGATCGATAACAACATTTTTTAAGACTCTAAGTTCGTTGACATTAAATTCTTACAAATCAAATATTTAATCAAACCAAAAACAAACAAATAAATAAATACAAAAAAAGAAATCACAATTAACATCAATAAAATCATCAAATGCAATCATCAACAAACCCTTGCCCTGCCGTGGTGGGATCAGTGGCCGGTACAAGTGTGAACACTGTACAGGTACCTACTGTACACGACCGACGCTTAACGTGTCTGAGCGTAACGTCCTTGTTTGTGAGTTGGGCGTGAAATGTACGTAAGATAATTTGTTTTAGATTATATTATTTATTTTATTGGCTTGAGCAAATGGAAATATTAAATATTTATTTTCCTCGAGTGGGAATCGAATCCACAATCTGTACAGTCTGCACGTTGTGCCCTTGCTGCTTGCGGCTGCCCTTGTGATATTAATAGTGCAGAATTATGGTTACACGCTGCATCCTGCATATTTTGTTGAAAGCTCGAACTCAACGCCCCGATTTGTCTTGTGACAAAAGTAAAGAAATGAAAATAATTAATTCCCTCGAGTGCAACGAAACCCACAACCTTCACGCAGTCAAGATGCAGTGCCGCTGCGCCACAACGTTCTCTTTAAAGTATAAGTCAATAAAAAAAAATTTGGTTCACTTAGCTCGTACGTGAGGCGTAAGCTTTTAGCGTTAAGTCTGAGTTATGACAATTTATGAGCTTTCAACGAACGAAATGGAAATATAAAGAATTTCTTTAGGTAATTCTTATTTTAATTTCAAAAGATATTGTTTTAAAAGCATTTAAATTTTCACTGACAAACACACAAATGTCTCGAAAATTAGGCGACAAATGGGGACCCCAACTACCTAAGATCTATCACATACGAGTACCTACATCTTGTAACTCGTTTTATACGTGCAATAAACAGTTTTTATTTAATTAAAAACAAAACAAAATCTCTGCATACTGTAAGTCAATCATTGATAAAGGTTTCGGGGAATCTTTAAAATTATGCAAATATTGGCAATTAAAATAAAAATTTTATGTACCACCGATGGTGGAATTTCAATTCCAATTTCCAAAGTACGTTGTCTACTATCTACACACAGTGGTCATTTTAAAAATCAAAACTATTTGAACAACAGAAGGACTGTCCTCTAAGTGAGAATATATTACTTTTAAATCGAAAAATGGTGCCTTTTCATTTAAATTGCTATCTTAAAATAACTGTTAGTTTACGAGAAGTTTACGGATAAACATAAAAATATACACTTCAGCTACACAAACATTATCCAAACCCGATTTCCAATATCACATACATACATACATACATACACAAATCAAATTGACAACCCCTTCTTTTAAAATCGGTTAAAACAAATCTAAAACTTCAAAGCTCCCTATCCACCTATCTACCTACCTGCCACAACACACCATTTGAAAAACAAAACAAAGGCATCATTCACATCGTCGGGCCCAAGATGCAGTGCAAAGTGTATTTGTAAACGGAAATGGCGGTGCATCGACCTCGACTCAGATCGGAAGGTTTGGCACGTTGGCGCGTTTGGTGAACAAACCAAATTGGATAACTAACGGTCTCGATACGTTCTCACCATTAATTATTATGTCCTTTGATATGATTGCTGCTGTCCCACGGGTCCGATTTCGAAATTGAATCGGCGATATTGTAAAATTTAAATCATACTTATGTATTATTTTAGCGAATAATAAAAGAGCTTCACTATGTGTGCCGCCTATACGGGTAGCCTGCCCAGAGGGAACCTTCCGTTAAGTCAATCCGTTCCGCCAATTTTCGAGGTATTGCGTGTTAAATGGAGGATCTTGTTACCAGGGTGAGAACATGAAAATATTATTTTCATGTTCTCACCAATTGTATTTTTCTCTCTACAATTGTATTTTAGATATTGGTCACTTTAAATACCATGAAATCAGTTAATGTGGAAAGAACTCTTAATCAAGAGTTTTATTTTACGGCTTGTCGAGCAACTACCCTGCTTTGCGGTAAAAAAATAAAAAAACAGTGCGGTGAAAGTTCTGAAAGCCATCATCAAACAAAACATACAGTCCAGAGTATTTTTATGTACATCACGTATGGTATTAAGTTGATACTCCCGTGGAAAAGTAATCTAAAAACGTACTGTATTATTTAAAATTGTTTAACTGTTTAAGTTTCTTGGGCGGCTCCCTTTAACAGAACTGCATCCTAAGCGTTGAACACAACTTAACTTTGATTTTATCAATAAAAATAAGACAAGTTGAATGAATAAGTAGTTTAGACATGTTCATATTTTATCATTTCATAAATTAATCCGAAAGTCTAAAGGTAGAGACTACCAACTCATGAAATGAAAGATTGAATTATTTAACACCAAGACGCATGGGGGGAGAGAAAATAAAAAAATGAATATTTATTATTAGAAAGTAAAAATAATTATATAGAATGATTTTCTGAATCATTGCAAGAATTTTGTCACCGGACAGTATTGTATAAACGTCACATTTGTGTAAAGTGCGGTTGTTTGATGTGTACATTAAGAATAAATAGAAAATTACAAATGCAAAAATAATCCTGTTGGACAGTTTGTCTGATCGACATTTAAAATGTCACAGGCAAATTGCTTAACAGTTTTGTAAAAACATAAACAATATTATAGTCTCTTACAAATCTAAATTAAATTCACACATCACAAAAACATCTATTTTACGAGAATAATAAACAATTCCGTTTCCATTTCATTTCATACATAAATCACAAGCGGGTCCACGCCCAAGAAGGAGGAATATTATAAAATCGTTAAGAGAACGTAAGCAAAAATTGGCGTTTCCAACAAATTGGGCCCATAACGAGACACTCAACCGAGTGTCAGCGACTTAGATCTTGATTAAATTGAATTAATAGGATATTTCGCGATTATTTATAGCACCATAAATATGGAAGCTATAAATGGATTTTAGTCCGCTACCGTCTAGACTGATGTCAAATTGTTAAATGTCTTCTGTTTTCTGGTCGGCCGAGTTTTACATTATTTATAAATATATGAAATGTCTATATTTAAACACCGCAGCACTTGTAATTTTGTTTAAGTGGACTTAAAATGGAAAATTATAAATTATTAACGACCTAAACGCTGTTTTGTCTGTTTAAATTCTGTTACATTAAAATCAAATTATGCGAATTGTCTATATAAATTGCAGTCTATGTGATATTCTGATATACAAGCTAGTGTTGAGACACTCCGTTCCCATTAAAACATTTCAATACCTCGCCTTGCATTTTAGCCGAATTCTGGAGGCATTTCTGGAGGAGACAAAACAATAAATATGTCATTTCCTCGGGTGCACACTGAACCTACGACCAGTCGTGTTTACAGTTGCACGACTGGCCTCAACAATAAATATTCAACGAACTAAAAACACACGATAACAACAACAACAGCAACGACAACAACCGCTGCATTTGCTATTCGAACAAGTAAAGTGATAACTCTTTTTGAGCAACAGTAAGTAAAATAAATACAACTTTCAAATATCAAACGTACACCACGGCTACCGGCAATCTGTTCAGTTTCATCACACGTGGATGATGGTGAGACATTTATTTACGTTAAAAGCTGAGGTGATGTACTGGAAACACAGTAAATATATCAATTTATTTTTAAATTCTCCTTCAATTTACACTATCAAGGTATTTTTTTTAAGTGATACTTTTCTTTTTTAAGTGAAAGTACTTGTAAAGTAAAGCGATAAATAAATTATTACCTTATATCATTTTAATTACATATATTAATTAAGATTCTTACGTGATACGTATACTGGGTAAAGTAAAAATACATACTACTAAAAATATTTAATATTCTAAATTCAACTTTAACTTAACTTAAGCTTCAGTTTCTATGATGATAGATTTTTTTACAGCAATTATGATCAATATGAAGATATAACGAAAATTAAAAAAAAAAGCACCTTTACGCTTTATCCCGCGCATAACAAAGAAGGTGCAGAGGACCTAGTGTTAAAAACATCAATTTTCGAGACATTACGTATTAAATAGGGGGAACTCAACTCCGCGCTATGTCTCATTACCAAAGGGAGAAAATGAAAACAAATTAAATTTAATGACAAATGAAAGTAGGTATTGTACATAAATAATAAATAAAAAATATATATTAATTACTCAATCGTAGGTTCTTCACTGACAAAAAATTATATACAAGTGGGCGGTGACCTCAGAGGGTACCTATGTAAGTCTAAACAGTGTCAGTCACTTAGAAAGTCGTTCAATAATTAAGCAGTAGGGCAAGGCTTGTTGCCTTTTGTAACACTTTCTAGGGTAAAAGGCTTTCAAGGCGTTCAAAACCTTTAGAGAGATATCTAAATGGGCAGCCGTATTTGACAATGTCGCACTTTGCGGAAGTAAGGTAATTTACGGTAATTGTGTAAAATGTTCGTTTTTATTGAAGCTATATATATAACTTTGAAAGTACTTTTAAGATAGTGACATCACTATATAATCGACGCCAACCCTTTTTTTTATTATGCACTAATTTGAGAAATATTGTTTGTAAATAGCTTCAGATATACTCTCTATTTCATGTATCTAACTTAGTATTAAGACACTTCGGCATTAACAATATTTTTTTAGGCAGACGGAAGCTGTGGGAACCTAAATTAAGACACTCCCTTCCCATTGATTTCCTACTTTCCGCTTCTTCTCCCCGTGTTGACTGGCATAACTCAACGCCGAATTATCCAATTCATTTTTATATTAGAGAAATTGGTATTTAAGTATCTTTATTACCATTACACAATAGAACTACAAAAAAAGTCTGCATAACAGAATATTTTTTGAATTATACCTTCATAAACGTATCAATATTTTTATACTTTTTTCATACGACCTATCTACAATCGACACTCTGGAGGCCCAAGTTTTTCAAAATCGGCACCACCAATACCCGAGAGCATGTAATCAATTACATACATATTACACAATAACTCGAGGCTGTGCCTGCCTAAGCCAGGCACAGACTGTCAAGGTCTGCCAAGTCACATCAACTTATGTGTTATACAATTTAGAAAATTTATTTTTCGTAATGTATGTTAGATATGTATTTAGAATTATTAGATTTTAAATATGTAAGTGTAATTTTATTTATTAATGTCGAGAATATCAGAATCTTTTTTAGCTTAATGTTGCAGGGAAGGGAGCAGACGGAACCAAATGTTAAGACACTCTGTAAGATGCTCCTGGTCGCCACTTTCCGCCAAATTCGGGAGGCATTGCGAGTTGAGTTAGCAGAGCGAATAAAAATAAATATTTAATTTTCTCAAATAGGCGTCGAACCCACAACCTGTCACGTTTACTGTCACATGCTTGTACCCCTGCGCCACGACTGACCTCCTCCTAAAGCCGAATTTTGATTATAGTAATAACTCGATTTACTAAAGAAGTAAGAACGAAAGAAGCAATGAACTCAGATGTTGATCGAAAATAAATCATGATTATCATTATATGTTGAGTGGCGGCAACTAGCATGACGTACTATAGTCGTATCGTAGCGGAGTGTCTTAACACTAAGTTTTCTCTGACTGTCCTACTATACATGCGGGATACAGCGTGAAAGTAAAAAAAAGACATCATATTCAATCCAACAAATAACAACTGACAAAACAATTACGTCAATTTCGGCAACATTAGTAATATAATACAAATAAAATAAAATAAATAAATTAGAAATAGAGGAAAGGATGTGAGAAAAATAAAAGTTTCAAGTCGTGTCTCGTAGTCGTAGCCGGTGCCGGTGCCGTGGTACGTACGTTTATGAAATTTTAAATCTGTGCCAGGCCGGACTAGGCGCGGACGGCCAAGGTCACTCTGTAGAACGCTATATTATTATAGTTTTTACGAATTATTTGTAAAGAAAACTTTACTATTACTATATGAATTAAACAAAAAGTAATATTCTACGGCAATTATTGTAGGACAATTATTTTACGGCATCTTTTTAAAATAATCGTATTAACGATATTCTATGGAATTTAAATTAGAAATTCTGATAAAAACAACAACCTACTTTTAGATTTTTGCATTTGTTGCTTTACGACGCCGTCAATTAATTGATACATACATACATAGATTTTTTAAAATACTTGTAATGCAATATATTGAAGCCGCCGTGGCGCAGCGGCACATCGCCTGACTATGAGGGCGATGGTAGTGTGTTTATTTCCAAAGTATCTCATTCTACAATCGATATATGGGTGAAGCTTAAGGAAAAAAGTGTCTTACTAGATGTCTCACTAATCTAGTGTCAAATTGGTAACAAACAAAAAAATTGATTTGGTTACAGCTGCGCAAAAAAAGAAAATAGTCAAACCCCACACCTCAAGATGAATAAATTTTTTTCTAAAACACTTGTCAATTACCATATTTGGAATTTAATAATTGCCAAATTTCATACTAAAAAAAAATTTAGAAAGCAACAAACAGTAAACAAGTATTTAGTCAGGAATGCTCATTAAAACGGTCCACACACACTCTCGTCTCGTTATCAATACGTATATCTGATGTAAGGTAAATATTTGCCATCTTAGAGTCTAGAGCGTACTGTGTTTTGGTAGGCGGGTCATTGGCCACAAACGGTGTCGCGAAACTAGGAGTCACGATGACACTGGAGTTTTCACATTCTGCGATTGTTACGAAATATCTGGCTGTTTGTATCTCGTGTACGTAGATAGATCAAAGTGTTGAATATGTTTACTTTTATACATTGCTTTTAGCTTCACGTAGTTCGAGGGAACCTAGTGTTAGGACGATCCGCACCCATATTCTCCTGAATACTGGAGGCATTACGTGTTGAATGACGGAATTCAAAGCCGCGCTTTGCTTATACAACAGACCAAAGAAATTAAAATATAACATTTTCTCGAGTGGGGATCGAAACAATAACCTGTCGCGCTTACAGTCACACACTTGTGTCACTGCGACACGTCCTGGCCCCAATATTGTAAAGCCAAAGATTTTACTGAAATTATTGGTTCCAATTGAAAACTTAGCTTCAAGAAATAACAAAGTTCCGAAAACAGCAGCGGGAACCTAGTCTTAAGACCCACGGTTTCTCGCTCTCCTCTCTATTTTCGAGGCATTGCAAGTTGAATGAGGAAAGACAACTACGCGCTTTACCTTACCACCACAGCGAACAACGTCTAACGTCGTTGAACAAACAAGCGTCGCGAATACAGTCAGACGCTGACCCCACAACAACCTTCATATCACACACCTAAAAACTCACCAACAGAGTGATGCGTCACTCATTTCTCTTAGTACCACCTTTCATAATATTCCAAAGTATGATGATACGTACATCAGGGCCGCATATCGTATTGACGTAAGCGTAGTTGTACGTATTGAAATAGAAAGTGACTGTCATACCACGAGAGCACAAGAGTTTAGTGACTCATGTGGTACAAATGATTAATTTCCTACACTCGATTCTGGTACTCGGTACTATAATGGATTTTGGGAATGGCTTCTTAGTATGTTGATTATGTTATCATTCAATATAATGATATACGATTGACTTCAGTGGAACTACGGGAACTGTGATGAATTATTATGATGAAATAATGTTGTTTTTGATTATTAATGTAGTTCTTCGAACTAACATTACCTACATGATGGGACCGTGTTAGCGCAGGGGCAAAGCGTCTGACTGTAAACGTAAGAGTTTTGGGTTAGATTTCGTGGTGGGGAATTAATATTTCCATTTCTCGCACTAGTAACAAGACAAAGAACGGCGTTGAGTCTCGACACTCCACACGCAATGTCTCAAAATTTGGGTGGAAATATGAAAATGGAGTTCCATCTACTTACCCTGCCATATATGGTATATAATAGCGTTAAGCTCAAAAAACTTAAACTTCAATATACTACTTCATAGTATTTAAATGTTTAATTTTAAGTATGATTTTTATAGTTACTATATTCGGCAAAGTTAGTACAATGCTTCACTATAAAGCGATTAAGTATATCAAAACGAAAACTAGAAGATATTTTGTTTTTTAATACTAACGTGGACATCTATTATAGCGCAACTTAAAAGATTTTTTTCCGCCGTCGCAAAGGTCATCGCGTGTTGAGTCGCGAAACTCAATGGCGCCCTTTCTTCTATGGTATGCTATGGTGCCAGAACCGAGGAATGAAACTATTAATAATAAATAATAGTGAATCGAACTTACGAATATCGAATCGAAATATATCGAATTACAACCTTCACGTTACATTCGCACGCTTGCCACCACTGCGCCACGACGGTCTCAAAAAAAACACATCTTATAATCTTGTAAATGGTAAAAATAATCTCAAAATCTGTAAGAAAAATGTTAATATTCAAAATATTATACTTTAATCATGTCAGACAGTGTCACGTTTACTGTTGTTTTGGTAAAAGTGGCAGCTGGTACTACCGAATCTCGCAATGTACGAGGAGTGTGTGAAAATGAAAAAAAGTAAGAGGTAATTTTCAAAATTAAAAAAACTGTAGTCAACAAAACGAGTTTTAATATCGTCGTGTTTTTAACACAATTTTTAATTTATTTATACTGCAGCAATAAAATTACAATATAGTATATATTAGGTACAATAACAAAACAGTAACAGCTTTTTACATACAACAATTGTTGACTTTCTCATCGTCTCTTCTTATCAGAGGACTGACACTACTGACAATTTTATGCGACTTGGCCTAATTGGCAAATAAATAAGAAAGAAAGAAAGTATAATATAAGTAACGTAAGTAAGCAGCAGGCAATCAAAACCTGAGAATATAAGAAAGATGAGACGAGAGCTATTAAGAAAGATGAGACGAGAGCTATTAAGAAAGATGAGACGAGAGCTATTAAGAGAGAAGATGATTTTCGATTTCCATTTTATTAAGTTAATTAAATATAACATTCTAGTACAATTAACTAGATCAATGCAAACATACATACATACATACATACTACGTCACTACAGTTTTGTTATTCAGGAACTATAGCTGTGAGTATGTTTGAACATTTCAATTGGTCAGGCCACACGACGACGTGTGTGTGTACTACAGATACAACGGGCAAAACCCATAATAATCAGTTATCGTATTAGGTAGACTTTATATTGGTAAGTTTAGTATTTTATCATATTTAAATAGTCTATAATAGTATTAGAATAAGTACCACAATACAGTTTCTATAAAAGCTACTGTATGTTAATAAAAATATTTAAAAAATGTACACTGTCATAGTAGCGTAGTTGGTATGTATATGTATAGTTAAGTCGTGATAGTAATGCATTCGAATCTCGTATTAATTTTTTTTATAAATAAAATACGTATGTTATCAGCAAATTGATTGGATTACTCTTTATACCCCATATAAAGCGAGAGATGCAAAAAGACAAAAAAAATACTTCTAGTTGTATCTCACAATTTAGTTTTGATTGATTTTAGACGTAAAATGGATTTTTCCAATCCCATAGTAATTTCAACAAATCCACTTTACGTTCCACTACGCTCCCTAACCAACCTTACAAACCAAATTTCAATTTTCAAAGTCCAGTATCTTCGTCTGTGCTTTATCAGTCAGTCACTAATGTAAAAGTTTTATATAGATAGATACCTATATTATAGATAAATATCACTGTGTAATCAGCCTAAGAGAAGGCTAGACGCTGATTTGTCTGCGTCCGCTTCTGGTCATTTGACGTCTTAACTACTAAAGTAGTTTGACATTATCGATTTATTAATTATTATAGTTAATTGACGATCTCGTTATCACTAAATACTGTATCTAATACCTATTAAGACATAAATTATATTGTATTAATTTGGAGAAATTAGTAATAATATTTTAAATTTTAGCAAATATATACATATTTAGTAGTATAGTAGTAGTAGTATGTACTAGTATATTTTGCTACCGTTAGGCATGCAAGTATTGTGCGTTTTCTTTTTTAACCACATTTGAAGAAACATTTATGTATATTAATAAATAAATAGTTTTCCGCTATATCCTCCGCATATAAAGCAGCAGCAAGCACAGAAAACCTAGTGTTTAGACACTCCATTCCTCACGCTTTGTCCAGTTTTATAGACATTGCGTGCTGAGTGGCGGAGTTAAACGCAATGAAATGAAAACAGACAATAATTAAAGGATATTTCAGATAATGCGATATCATTTTACAAATACTGAGCGCTCTACAAAGGAAAAAAATCTATTAATATAGAACTAACTAATATAGAGTAACTTCATTCATATTACAACAATCCAAATCTAAATGCTAAACAAAACACCTAATATTAATAGTACGGCTATCATTATATTCAAGGCGTTTAACTAAACCACCTACGCAATTTGGTAGCATAACGTCGAATTATATAAACGACGTCTAATGTGCCATTACCATCGACGACCGTTACTCCGATATTCGATTATATAGCGCTAACATCTAGTTTATGGACTAGATTTCTAGATTTCTTGTAGGTATACTTTTGTATATAAAACTCTTCCGTTAGTGAGTGACTGACTGACAACACACTGACGAAACTACTGGTTTCGTCAGTGTTGTCAGGCTGGCTGTCAGGTCCAGATATTTGTAAATCGCTCTCAAGTTTGAGATCGAGCTTGAGATGCTGTTTCCATTCAAAATTATATATCTATGAATCAAAATGGCATCTCAAAATCAATATCAGACTGGGATCTCAAGATCAATCAGAATGATTTATAAATACGAGCCCTAGAAACGTTGTAATTTGGCATGTAGGTAGGAGAGTACGGGTGCACTAAGTAAGGAATTCTTGACATTACTAAAGAAATAGGATTTTCCATTTTCCATCTTAAAGCCCACGCAAATAAAATTGCGGGCGATCACTAGTTGTATATAAAATATATATCTTTCCAACTTATTGAAATATTTATTAATTTTGTATGAAATTTGGTTTAATATGAAACGGATTAATATGAAAATTGGTTGAATGAATTTAACAAAGATTACATATCATGTAAAGATTACGTGTGTAATGAAATTTCGAGACTAGTTACTACCAAACCCATAATCGCCGCGTTTAGAGACACACGCTTATATCACTGCGCCTAAACGGCCTCACTATTTTTTTTGTAATAAATGATAAATTAATAAATAAAATATTCTTTTGTAAAAAATGTTTACTTTTTAATTATAATTTCTTTCTCCGTTTTCTCCGCAATAGAGTTAAAAATCAATAAAATAAAATAAATATAATAGAAATAAACTTATTTCAAATAAAAATAACTTTGTATGTAACATACAAAAAAGCACATTAGTGTTTATTACCCAGCTCAGATAAATAAATCTATTCATCGGCCATTAAGCGTACCTATTGCAATATAATTGACACTGTGACGGATATTCTAGGAAAAAACGAGTTCTTACTGAGAAAATATCGATATTCCCACGGCCCCCGTCTGTCTGTGTGTATGTATGTAGATAACATAATTACTTATAAATTTATATTTCCTTCACCATAACAAGTTGTTTGTATTTAAAGTAATAGAACAATAATACTTTTTTTATCATATCAGCTTCACGCTTTATCTCGCACACAGCAGGGTAGGCAGATTGAACCTAGTGTTAAGACACTCCGTTCCCCACTTTCTGCCGAATTCTGGAGCCATTTGTGTTGTGTGGCAGAACTCAATGCCGCGCTTAACCTCGACGCTAGAGCGAAGAAATAGAAATAATCATTTAAGTAAATATTTCATCTCCTCGAGCGGGGATCGAACCCACAACCAATCGGTTTTATAGTCACACCTCGTGCCGCTGCGCCACGACTGGCCTCCGACAATAATACTTGTTATGATAAAACAATACAGCTTCACACTTTCCTGCACATCAGGATAGAAAGAGAGAATTTAGTGTTAAGATATTCCGTTCTCTCCTTGTTGCAGTGAACGGAATTGGTATTTTATTTTGTCAGACCAAAAAAAAATAACCGAGGGGAAAAGCACTCGAACCGACACCTATTATATTTAACTACAAATCCAGTGCATGACAATAACATTGAATAACATTAGACATGGTCTTTAAATGAATACTGTAATGAAAAGCTTTTCATATTTATATAATAAATTACTCTATACACTGTATTAGAAGAGGGTGATTCAAATTATTAAGAATTATTTCGCTATGTAAGCGGATCATTTTGCTTTCACTTTCTCAAGATTTTTTTTTAGTTTTACGAAATTTAGCACACGTCCTGGGAATAGAATATCTTAAATAGATCAAAATACTAAAAAAAATTCAAATTCCAACAATATCAAACATTATACATTTCAACTTTTTTTTAAAAGTTGGTTCAAAAATAGCCTCAACATATTACAAAGTAATATATACCTACGCCGTAAATATATTCTGGTGAAAAAAGTGAACACTTTGATATATCACTAGGCCGTTTGGAAAATATAAGAGGGTGTTATATAAATAAAATCTGGGTAAAAAAACACAATCGATTTTCTTCTTAATTTACTTTACTGTCACTTGATGTGCCACTGCGCCTAATAAATATTTAATATATGTTTATATGAATAAATGGTAGATAGGTAGAGGGGACCTAGTGTTAAGGCATTTCCTTTTCGCATTTTCCACTCAACTTTCGAGACAGCGTGTTTGTAGAGTAACTCAACGCCGCGCTATGTCAACCAGAGCGAGGAAATAAAAAAATAGTTTTTTAGAGTGGGGGTCTAACCTAAAGCCAGTGAGGGACAGTGTTTGCCTGTAAACAAAATGTTTACAGGCAAACACTGTCCCACTGCATCACGATTGCCTCAATAATCCCTCATATCTCCTTTTATTACGTATATTTACCAAAAAAAAATAATTTTTAAAATCTCTCATTTTGATTTTAAAGTTCATTAGAACTTTGAAGTCAAAATGAGTAAAAACTATAAATGATCAACGTTCATATTTATAATACAGGGATTCCCAGTTTGATAAAACAAAATACCGTACACGGTATTTTACATGTAATTTTCACTTGGCAAAAGTTTCCTCCAAACAAAAACCTATTGTATAACCCTATATAAGAAAAATATGATCAATATACCATTTAAAAAAGTAGGTAATACAAAAATAACTAAGATATAAAATGAAACTTACTTTAAAAAAAGTTCATACATGTTAATAATAGGGTCAATCTTAAATTAGAACCTAGTACTACAAAAGAAACGTGAAACATAATAAATATAATCTATCTAAATTAATTAGAAAATTTAAATAACACATTGTAAGATAAGCTATCGGCACACGGTGATTAATTAACAACAATTAAATTTTGTGCATATACTATGAAGGTTAATTACTTATAAATATAACATGATTTAAATTTAGTTTTTTTTATTGTATGCAAGTTTTTTTATTAGATAATAAATTAGACGTTTTGTCCGTTCGTATATCCTTAAGTGACTGGTAGCAGTCTATATTATTTATTATCATTATTATAACATTTAAGACTTAGTAAAAAAAACGCAATAAAGTTCGCAACAGCTGGCCAAAAACACGTCTCCAAAACGACCAAACCAATAAAATACAGACAGAACAAGCAACATTAGTATTTAGGGCGGATCGTTACGATGTATTGTTGCAAAATTGTATCCATATCTCAAATTGCCATCGCAGGGGGTTGAACCCGTTACCCTCTTGGCCATAAATTAGTATAATTACAAGATAATTGCACGGATGCTTTATGTAGATAAGGGGCACGTGTTCATTTGATAGTGTTGATTAATTTCTATAATAAATAATGTTGATACATAGTAATATACTAGCGGCCCACTCGCGGCTTCGCCCGCATACCACCTATAATACTTTTATTATGCTGCATTTGTAAACAGATTGATACATTCAATCATGAACACTACGTGGTTGTATTATAGGACGTCATCGGTGGCAAGGGTGTCCCCCGTGGGACTTGAGCCTAGGACCTATGCTTGCGGCCGTAAACAGAGCGTTGAATTATTTTAATTTTACATTTTCTCAAAAAGTATACGTCCAAATTACATGTTATAAAAGCCGAAGATTATCTTCATAAAATTTCCTTGACGATGAAATAACTTTCGCTCGTAAGATTCAATATATATAGATTATTTCACATCTGATCTATCGCGATCTGTTTTTTAGATCTGATAAAATTGAATATTTTTGTTATGCAACTGACATATAATTTACAACATATAATTAACTGTGTGTGAAGCGCACGCGCTTATAGCAATTTTAAAGCAATTCGAAGGCGTTCCTTATTATAGTTATTTCGTTACTTAAGGCTTAAACCTTAATGTTATATACAGCTTTCATACAAAATAAAAAGAAAGTAAATCGGACCAGTATATCCGGAGATCTTAGCGTTAAAACAAACAAACAAACTTTTCCGCTTTATTATAGTAATATATAAAGTGAAAATTGGGTTGTTTGTTTGTTGCTGTCACGCGTCAACGCCTGACCGACCGTGATATTAACTTGACACGCACGTACAATAAAAAATGATTAATGTCAGAAAGGGTTTAATTATTTAAAAAATAATCTTGATACGATACTTAAGTATAAAAAAATATAAATATTAAAATATATTTTTTTTATCGCGGTTGTAAGTTCGATCGCCTCTCGAGGAAATTAATGATTGATTCTTAATATTTTCCTTTCTTCGCTCTGGCACCACGCCAAAAACCCAGTGTTGAGTTCCGCCACTCAATACGCTCGAAAAATCTGGCGGAAAGTAGTAAACGGAGTGGCTTAATACTAGGTTTTCTCTGTCTACCGGAACACAGCGTAAGGCTGATTTTTATTTAAAATTAATATTTAATCCTATTTACTAACAAAACGTGGCGTTGAGTTCTGCCGCTCAACACGTAATGTCTTCTATAATAAATAATGTTAATACATAGTAATATATATGTATATAAAATGAATACACAAACATATATATTACTATGTATATAAAGTGAAAATTGGGTTTATGGCTGTTACACGTCAACGTCTGACCTATCGTGATAAAAAATTTTGCACGCACGCACAATAAAAAATTCAAAAGATTAATAAGGTCATAAAAGATTTAAATTAAAAAAATCTTTCTTTAAAAAAAATATACGCACCTGGTTTAGTTAATAAATATTAAGGGAATGCAATAGTTTTAAGCTCGGATATAACTTTAAGGATAACTAATAACATTTAAAAAGAATTACCTATATGCATATAAAACATTTAAAATTTTTATTCTGCGCCCCTTAATAACGTGTGTTACTATTATATAAAGCGAGTATTTGAATTTGATTGACTTGATGTGGAATAATAATTTAAAAAGATCTAACAACATCGTTTTTCTAGGTTTCATATTAAAACGCAATTCTTCCAGAATTCGGCAGAAAGTGGCAAACAAGTGCCTTAACGGTAACGAAGTGTCTTAACACTAGGTTCCCTTCTAAACTGCTATTTGCGAGATAGAAAAATATATTAAAATGCGTCTGTGTAGGTTTCTTACGGAGATTCTTGTCACTAGATTCTCTCTACTTACCCATCTAAATCCGAGAGATAGGCTAAAACCAAAGAAAATTTCCCATAAATATCTAAGAAATACCACACAAACTTAACCACTGATGTTCTATCGTTATAAGGTAATAGTATATCAAATTCACTTGCATAGGAAAATTACCGAGCGACTATTGCAGGCACGTTGGCACGAAACCGCGACCTACAAGGCGACACCAATAAACCTTTTAAACGAAGAATTCTCGCAAACATGTAAATTCACTTGTCACATGTTCATGTTTGTATGTGTTAACATAATTACTGAATAGGCATTTCTTTTATTTTTTGGTTTCACGCTGTATCCCGCATATGGCACAGGGTAGACAAAGGAAACCTCGGAGCCTAGTGTTAAGACACTTTTTATTATTGTCTGTTTTTATTAAGACACTTCCGTCACCCACTCTCCGCTGAATTCTAGAAGGCATTTAAATATTTCACTTTTCTAAAGTTCGATATCCGTGCAATGATAGTATAAATAATTTTTCAAGCTTCACTCTTTATCCAGCTTACAGCAGCGCAAGCACAGGGAATGTAGCCTAATTTTAGAAACATTGCGTGTTAAGTGTTGGAACTCAACGTCGCGCTTTGTCTTGTTACCAGTAACTCACTAACAGAGAGGGAATAGAGTTCACATTAAATAATATTATATTGAAATTGTAGCAAAATTAACAAGCCTCTTAAAACCTTCATGCATGTCCGGCATTATGGGCTGTAGAGAGTTAGTATCTAGTAATATATAATATGTATATTACTATAAGTATATGAATATAAACATTTTTAGCACGCAATCTTTATATACCATACTAACTTTTATCTCCGGCCCTACTCACGTGGCCAATTGTAAATTAAATTATTAATACTTAGTTCCTGAGATTATCGCGTTCAACCAAACAAACTTCACCATTACAATAATAGTAAGGATCGATCAACATAAACTAAATAAAATACCGAACATATTTTCGTTCAAAATCGGTAAAAAACACACTGGCAAAGTAGCTCAAAGCACGTAACCGCGACCTACAAACACACCAAAAAGCGGTCGGAATGCAAGAAAACGTTAATGATCATCGTAACTCACGACACCCACGTTTAATGATTATATGGAATTTTTGTATGCAAGATTGATAGCTTGTGGCATCTCAGTGCGGCTGGCACGGGGTAATTATAGGTTTAAATCTCGGTTTGGGGAATATTTTATACCATATTCATAATATTTAGATTTTTTTCAGATGGTTAAGTAAAATGGAAACCTGCATTCCTGGTTGCACCAACCAATATAGATTAAGTTGTGTAGTGGATAGAAGATGGAAAACGGAGTGACTTACCACTTTGTTTGCTCACACCTCGTATGATGCAGGAGATATGTCATAATTTTTTTTCCAGCTTCACGCTGTAGCCAGCATGTAGCAGGATAGACAGAGGAAGTCTAATGTTAAGACACTGCGCTCCTCACTTTCCGCCTCACAGTTGTGGAGGCATTAAAAATAATATTTCATTTCCTCGAGTGGGAATCGAACCTACAACCTGTCGCGTTTACAGTTTCACGGTTACGGCCCCTACGTCACGACTGACCTCAATAGAAAAATACGAGATAAATTTATAGTAACATTTTAAATTAAGTATTTCCTTTGATTACAAAAGATTATTTTTTGACTTAAATGGCGTTTCATATAAGCTTTTATTAATTTGAAACCACTATAATATGTTTATCAATATTCAAAATCTACATGAATAATTATTATTTATTGGCTGTGGTGTGTATGATTTCTTTTAACTGCAGTCGAGGGTTCATATACAAATTAATATATTTTTTTGTTCGACGGATATAATAGGATTAAGTGTGTGACACTATTTTCTCTCTGTCTATCAAAAATGATAAATTATTCATATTAAACGACTTATACGATCTATACAAGACTCAAAAACTCAGAATATCTAAAAATATATAATAATATTATATCCATACACGTAAGTATTTATATTAAACCGAAAAGTTTGCTTGGTGGACGGCACAAATCTCAGAAACTACTAATACGCATTGAAAAAATATTTTTTCTGTAAAATCGTCCATTTAAGGAGGCAGTCTGGTGTATAGGTTACTGTAAATGACATATTCACGTCATTTGTTTCGATTTAACAAATTGTAAATATGGTCAGAATTACTTCGGGCACTCAGAATTTGACATTGTACTAATACTTTTTGTTGATATTGTTTTACTGTATATTAGTTTGTGTTGTAATTTTTTTTCAGGTAGCGGTTTATCTAATTAGACCTTCTATTTTTATACGTTTTATTCAGTCTTTTAAGTGATACTTTATTTATTTTTAACTGGTCAATCTTCATCGTCTCTTCTTCATTCTACGTGACATTGGCGAAATAAACTGTGCTCTACTGGCACACCTAAAAGCCATAAAATAAGAAACAGAACAGAATAGAATTTGACACATGCCAAAAAATACTGTATTTTTTTCAATATATTTATTTTAACTAGCTAGTAAAGAAAATAAAATTAAATATTATTAATTTATAATAAATGCAGATCTTGACATTTCTATTTAGGTTTATTAACGTGGAATGTTGATGATAAGATCAATTGGTACTATAATATAGATAATTAATTATAATTTGGCGTATAATTAATTGCTTATATTTTGTTTATTGCAATGTTGTTTTGAAGAGACTTAAGCTATAATTCAATTTAATATACAGAGTGTTTTTTTCAGCACCACTTTAAATGAAATCACAGTTTTAACTACTCTATAAATGCCTAATACAATTTTAAAAATCCCAAAAATGAAAAAAGTATTTTTTCAAACAAAATCAATAATAAAATTATAGTTGTAAAATAAAACACCATTTGTCAATACATTTATGTATCCGGCCAGTCTTTGCTTGACAGGTTGTGGGTTCGATTTCCACTCGACAAATTTTATTTCTTCGCTCTGGTAACGAAGCACAGCGCAGCGTTGATGCCTCCAGAACTCGGCGAAAAGTGAGGAACGGAAGTGTCTTAATTACTTCCTTAGAGATGTCCTTTAGAGTTTAATTGTCATTGAAAGTTAAAGGAATTGACTTATATTTAATAAATATCTTAAGAGCTGGCACAGCTTATGCATAGTAAAAACAAAACGACTAAAATACGTTACTTAGTAAAGAAAATGCAAATATATTTGGCAAAAGTCGCGAGTTGTGATGTCGTCGGTTTTTTACTGTTTATCTTTTATAGCTTCGCCCTCAATTCTGAAAATTTAAAAACATTGGTTGACACTTTGGTTATTAAAATATAAATACATTAAGAAAACAAAAAAAAATAGTAGTGAGTTCTGCCAACACGATGTTTCGAAAATTTGAAGTGGACGGAGAGTCTTCACTAGGTTTTCTACCATGCTATATGCGATACGCAGTAAAAGACAAAAAATAAATTAAAAAACCGGACAAGTGCGAGCCTGCCTCGCCCACCGAGGGTTCCGTACAAAAATTGGAGGTCTCGTGCTTTTTCTGAAATTTATATTTATTTCGCATAGCTTAGCCAGAGCCCTTCCATCTGATATCTCACTTGAACTAGCGACTTTAAAACCAAATTTTGCCCCCTTTTAAGGCTATTATTTTTTAACTTATCATTATATTATATTAACCACAAACGTATAGTTTCAGATTTTCTTAAACTATTAGGTACTATCTGTAGATGTTGGCTACCAAATTTCATAATTCTAGGTTAACCGGAAGTACCTACCCTATTCATTTTGATTGTCTTTGTAACGTCGAAATACGCGTATCTTGTTACATAAACGGGCATATCTTTTTTTTTAAGTAAATGTAGAAATACGTTTTTTTTTTCAAAACATGAGGCCGTAGATATCTCTAAGCATTTCTGAGATAAAAGCTCTTGACAAACAGGCGGACGGACAACAAAACGACTTTATGGGTACGCAACCCTAAAAAGATAATGAGGTTAAAATATATAGTTAGATATTGCTTTGACTAGTCAACTTAACACTTTTAATTTCAACAAAGAATCAATTACTAAAAATTTTTATACGAGTGTTTAATTTGAAACTAATTTTTCTCATCACTATAGCATAAATATTTATCATATTTTAAAAACGTATAACAATATCAAAACTTTAATAGCAATATCCCTATAGGGGCCAGACAATAGAAAGCGTTATGCTCCATAAAATATGATCTTTTAAACGTAAAAGGGCAAATGATGTCGACATTAAGAGTAGTTTTTTAATATTTTTGTTTCTTCTTATTATTGCTTTTTCCGAGAACAGATTAAAACGAAAATAATTAAAATATAACCATTCTTCCGAATTACGATCAAACCTATAACCTCCGCGTTTACAGACATCCCTAGTATTTTTTTAACAATTATTTATTAGACCCTATTTGATGATCTCCATTTTCCATATTATCAGAGGCATTACGTACATATGTTTATGTTTCTAAAAAATAACATCCCACTTGCAGTTTCCATATGTAAACAATATACAAAGATTTAACCTGTGAAAAATGTATATGTTTGCTAAATTACGAATGCTGAGTAGAAGGCAATTAATACTACAAATTTTTGACGTAACAGCATAATAAAAAAACGCATTGTCATATGAGGCCGTCGCGACACACTAATAAGACGAAAGTAAAGAGCCCCAACTCAATATGTTTACTAGTAGGCAGTCCAAGGTTCCATCAACCATCTTCCAATTCCATCATCAGACCAGCTGTGGTACCATAATATTGTATTGCCATCTAAACTACATATAGCTTTTATATTTATGATGATACAACAATTAGAAGTGCGTGTTCTGTTGAATTCAGATTCTTAGATTTCAATTACATAGTTACTTAGTTACAGATTGACATCGACCTAATAAAAAGTGTGTTAAAAAATATACTACTTTTTACAGAAAATACAACACTATAGAAAACGTGGAGCAAACTAAGACCCCGATATCCCATCAGGGGTTACGGGACGATAGGAAGCTTTCAGCTGATTGAAATAGAAAAGGTGCCATGGGAAGGCGTTCGGTGGGGTGTCGATTTCCCGTCTGGTGCAGATATGTAGTCCATTGATGGATGTTTTATAGCTTGATGTCATCTAGCGATAAGAGATTGAGTGATAAGCGATTTTGGTGGATAAGTGGAATAAAATTTTTATAATGTCTTTTTTTTTAGGGAATTTGTGGTAAGGTAAAAGTAAGACGTGCTCGAACTTAAGTTATTAAAAATCAAAATATACGTATTTGTTTAAAATACTACACTTATATATATATAAAACTATTTATTTTAATACAACCATCGTTAAGTTTTTTTATAATATATAAATAAATAAATACAAATGAAAAAGGCGTCAAAGCATATGCCGTCACAATTATCTGCCGAGTTATTTCGAAGAACTTGTACAGGTGATGAAACAAATTAAAATTATATATTTTTTTATAATTACGCAATTAAAACATTTAGCAGCTACCTATATGAAGCAATTGCAATTTGAAAGTTAAAAATATTTTACATTTATGCAGTCACGTGTGTATGTACTGATAAAACGTACAAGGGATAGGTGGGAAAACAGAGTGTTTCAACACTAGGAGTCTCTGCTAGGTTCGTGAGATGTATGAAACTAACTTAAAATTAATTAGAAATATGAAAGTACTTTACAGATACTAATCAAAACGATTAACTTGATGTTATATGTAACTTAGATTCTTTCTTGACCAATGAAATATCCAATATAAAAAGATTTTTTTTATTGAACCAGGAGTTTATGACATTATCACATATAAACAAACCACCACCAACGTGACCTTCCTCCAGTATCAAAGTTACTGCAGAAGGGTCACGTAAGAAGCACGAGGACTCCCTGGAGGGCGTATGTATGATGAGGTTGATGACAGTGGACGAGGTGGAAGAGGTATGTAGAGACCGCAGCGTTTTGCGTTCCGTCCTCTCGGAATACCCCGCGGGATAAAGCGTGAAGTTAAGTTAACCAAACAAACTGCGCCCCTTTATAATATGAGTATATAAATATAGATAGAAAAATGTTTTGACAAAAACCTCGTAAATTTATCGTCAAATATAGCTCAAGAACGAACTGGATAACAATCTTACATTAGCACAGCGGTAGGTGTGCATAGTAGGGGGTTACCTACAAGAATACTGGTTGTTGTGAAACAGGGTGAGATACGGTTTAAATTATAGTGCCAATACTGAATAGAATTGGTTGCTATCTATAATGGTGTTGGAAATAAATGCGAGATAAAACTAAAATAGAGATAAATCGATAAATAATTTGGCGCAGTGGCAAAGCGTGTGACTGTATGTGCGACGGTTGGGGTTTCGATTACCGATCTGAGGAATGAATTAGGTTCTGGCGACAAGTGAAAGTGCCGGAGTTTCTTAGCACTATGAGACCTAGCATTATTATAACAGAAATTCAACTAAAAATACCGTAGCGTTTGGCGCTCCGTTCTCTCTGACTACCCCGCAAGGGATAAAGCGTGAAGCTAAGTTAAGTTAACTAAAAATAAATGAAATAAAGTGGCGTGATTTATTAGTTATAATTTTTTGATTTATTAATTATAATTAAAATATGATTCAAAATATTTTTTTTTAGTTTGTTAAGTGCACATTCAATTTTATTCTAAATTATCATTTAATTGTGTAGTATTAAAACACACTTATAGAAATAAATATTTACACCAAACTAATAACAGCTAAATACCAATTATCATATCTGAGTATAACTTAAAATATTAAGTACAATATAATAAATAAATAAATTTCCAATAAATCAATAACTGTAAGTAAATAAATACTACAAAACCAAACTGATTTACCTATTTGTAAAAGTCATGTCAATAGGTCAAAAATATGAATGTACACCAAACATTAGTTGCATTTTAATTTTGATTAATATCCGAGTGGGTGTCGCAGTTATATGGTGTGGGCTGAACAATATGACACATTGCACAAGGGCCTAGATGTGGACACGGCTGCCTTGTTTTCAATGTTCTGTTGCTATATGCCTTCTTAATATATGCTATTTTTTTTAGGTTCACTCCGTAACCCGCATATAGCAGGGAAGGCAGAGGGAACCTGGGTGACTGGTGTTAGGGCATTCCGTTTACATTAAGACATTTCTGTTCCCACTATCCGCTGAATTCTGGAGCCATTGTTTGTTGCAATATATGGAATTTTTAATAACATATATATTTTTTATATATGTCTATTTGGATAATGTTATGTGACAAAACTATGTGCTGTTGTTGTAGTGTAATTATTATTTAAAAAATATGTATACATATCATACATAATTAATACAACCATGGGTGTATGGAGAGATATATTCAGGGGAGACCTAGACTTTAGCTTTAAAAAAGGTATGTTTGTGTAAGCATTTTTTTTATTTTTTCAGGGTAGACTTTTAGTTAATAATATTTCTGGGCTAGGCACAAGCTTATTCTGAGGTGGACACTGACCACCCGGAACCCTCCTTCCCTATTCTTATGCTCACAAATATAATATAACAATTTTAATATTAGAATTAGTACAGCAAGAACTCTTGTAACAGGTGATGTCGATAGAGAGCTTCATAAAAAAATCATAGCAATTTAAATATTAAAGTTAAGAAAAGTAAGTTTAATATTTAAGTTCAGTTTAGTTTCAGCACAAATAAGTTTAACCTTTCTTTAGGTTTATTTATGCTTCACACTGTAGCCACCATACAGCAAAACAGAAATGAAAGACATGAATAGCTAGTGTCAAAACACTCCATTCTCTGCTTTCTGTACACTGTATTTTGTCTTACCACAATAAAAATTTTTTATAATAATTTAACCGATGGTTTTTTCCTTAGTAAAATCTCAAAATAGGGGATTCACATTATTTGCTTATAATTTTATAGTTATTTACCATAACCACATTTGTTTTACTTTATCATTTGCACAGTACTATAAATATTATATTTCTCCAAGGATTTAATTTGTATTACAAAAAAAAAACACATTAATCCTAGCAATATAAATAAATATTAAATATATATAGCTTATAATAAATATATTTTTTTGTATAAAACATTATCTATTGTTAAATAAGTCCTGTATGAAGAATAGAATTTTATCATGCCTTATGTGGAAAAAAAAATATTTTTATCGTTTAAATTGACTTTTGCAAATATTTTTCATTTATAGTAATATATTATAGTATTTTTGAATTAACATAAAGCTACCACTGGCTTGTAAGGCAGTTATACTGAGAACAGCCAGCAACAAATTAAGCAGTTTCTCTTTTTAATATAATAGTGACAATTATATTATTTAATAGTCAATATAATGGCAGCTACCCTACATAAAAGGCAAAAAAAAATCTTTATTTCAGAAATTTTGATGCCTTAAATGACAGAGGCACGATGAGTCCTCGGTTTCAGGGACACAGTATTAGTGATATTATAGGAGTCATACAAAGCAGCATGGCCCGAGGAGGATGTGGATCAAAAAAATATGCTAAGACCATAGTGTATGGAGCTCCATTCTCTATAGTTACTCTGTTAATTTAGATCATAACCACTATCTCTCTTAAGTATTCCTTTTTGAGAAATAAATATGGTTTCTTAAAACAAAATGTTTAATTCACTGTAATCTCCTCCAATAACAACTAGTCTTAAAATAACTAACTTTTTCAAATAAAGCTGTATAATTTTATTTCTATAGATGTTGAAAAAGGTTTCCAAACATACATATAAAACAATATAAAGAATATAGGACTAAAATCACTTAAGGTATATTCCCTTAATCAATGATATAATTTCAAGTGGAATGTAAACAGCCTTGAGTAAACAATAAGAGATATTGACAGTGAGCTTATCGGTGCTTATCAGAGGAATGCACTTCCTGTGTGATAGTGACTGACCTTTACTGATAGTTCCTCAAGGACTAGCTAAAATGTTTGTATTATAGGTCAATGACATGGAAATCGCATCAGCGAAGTCAGATAATTACATTCATTTAATAATATATAGATAGATATAACTGAATGGTACGATGCTACAGTGTTTGACTGTGAACATGGTAGTTGTAGTTTGATTATTAGTTAAGGAAATAAATTATTTTCATTTCCATGCTCGAGTAACAAAATAAACCATAGTTTGATATCTGCTTCTCAACACATAATGCCTTGAATATTGGGTGGAATGGTGTCTTAACACTAAAAGTTTTAGATGATGCAATTAAATTAGTAAGTAGATTGAGTTGTAGGTTTCAATTGTTAGAGTAGAATAATAAAGCACTTACCATTAGAACTCTTCAAGTCTCGATGTATGAGCGATATGGGCGCATCGACATGCAAGTACGCCATGCCGCGCGCCACCTGTATCGCCCAGTCGACCAGGATGCCCGGCCGTATCTTACGTCCCGAGAGTACTCTATTAAGAGGTCCCCCGCGCGCGTACTCCATCACCAAACACAAATTGGGCTCCTCTAAACACACACCCTTCAACGACACTATATTCTCGTGCTGCAACATCCAGAACAGTTTCGCCTCTTGCAACACACTCTCCTTGATCACTTCGATGTCCTCGTTGGCGTCCTGGCGCGCCGCCTTCACGGCCACCACCTCGTCGTTCCAGTAGCCGCGGTACACCTTGCCGAAGCCGCCCACGCCGATCACCTCCTCCAGCTTGAGCTCCGCGAAGGAGAGGCGCGGCGGGTCCACGTCGCCGATGACGGAGGACACGGCCAGCGGGTCGTCCTCGGTCACGTACACGGCGGGGAAGATGCCGACGCGGTCGCCGATCTTGCCGGTCCACCAGCCCTCGTCGCCGGAGATGTTGGCGTCCTTGGACAGCACCTCCACCACCTCGCCGCGGCGCAGCGACAGCTCGTCCTCGCCCTGCGCCGCGTAGTCGTACACGGCCGTGAACAGCGCGAGCGGCGCGCGCTCCTCCTCGGCCGCCATAGCCGCGCGGCCGGCCGCTGGCCGCGGCGGCATCACCCGCCGCTGCACATTACCGCAGCTCACGACGCTCGTTTACGATCACCGTGTTATTCCGCCATCTTTGTTTCTCTCATCGATCATGGCGGAGTGTTGGAACGTTAACCGAGTTCACTTGTTCGTCGTCGTCGTCGCTTATAGAGGTTTCGGAGTGTAACACGGGCGAGAGACCTGCTGCGATACTGTTAATTATTCTCCATTCATCTATCACGCTATTCGATAGACGGACGAAATGACAACCATACTACAGCGAAGTCTGTGACAAACTGTCATATGATGTTACCATAACAAATTTTGTTACATATGACGGCGAAAGCGTTCATTACTTTTATATTTTAAAAATAATTTAATAAATGTATATTATAAATTAAATGCATATTTTTTCGATTACATTAAAATATAATTAAAAAAGTATTAAAAAGATTTTAAATAATATTAGCCAATAATGAAATTCTATAATATTTTCATAGATGGCAGCACTAATACATATAGTGAAACGCTCTAATTCTTATCCAAACACTAAAGCGCCATCTAGGCTGCTTGTAGATAAATCTGAAGCTAAATTTAGCAAAGACAAGAGTTTAAAATTCTTAAATCATTTCTACTAGATGGTGTTTAAATATTAACTATTTAAATTGAATATTAGTAGAAACAAATAATAAAATTTATGTTTAACACTAGTTCTATTAATTGAAAATGTAAAGAAAAGGTTGATTTGTTATTTCACACAAAGATTTGACAGGTCCCATGGTGTAATGGTTAGCACTCTGGACTTTGAATCCAGCGATCCGAGTTCAAATCTCGGTGGGACCTTCTTTTTGAGTTTTTTACCACTTTTAATTTTTTTTTAATATTCTCCTTCTCAATAAAAAAAATTATACAATTAAAAAAAAACAAACTAAATTTTAACCGTACATAGTAGCACGTCCACGCGCTTGTGGGAGTCTGTACGGATGCTGGAAGGGAGCATTATTGATCGCGCGAAAATGGGATGGCTGTATTCGCGGCGACCACCCAGCCCGCGGGACGTGGGAACCATTTTCAACCTCAAATAACACCTAAACGCCTTAAAATATCACTTTTATAAACCAAAATATCAATTAAACACACTAATATACAGCAACGCGGACTATATACGCCACAAAACTATTAATTACAACAAAAAACAGTGTAAAACAACCTTAAAAACTTCAAACGTGACATTACACAGTGGAAAACCTATGGAAATCGCACGCGGAGACTTCAAGAAAATGGAGATTATATGAATTACCTGTGATATACTAATTACATTTAATTTCTATTGTTTATTATAAAAAAATAAATGAAATATCTGATTAAAAATGAGAATTAAGTGATAGTTTAGTATGGCGGATTTATTATCGCCGGGTTGATAGTAAAATTATGTTTCCAAATCACAAAATGTTTGACAATTGCTTTATTTTGAGAACATATTTCCTTAAGTGGTGTTGGCGTAAACGCTGGTATGATATGAAATAGACTGTTTCGGCTTGTTTGTGTGTGTTTTTATTTAAATAATAATTATCAAAATGAATACTTTCAACGCGCCGACGACTCAAATAAACGCTATAGACAAAATGACAACAGTCAAGTGCAAGTCGGTTGATTTGGAGGGCTACGTTATAATAGTGGTGCAGACTAAAGATAATAAAATTAAATTATATGGTGAGTATTTAATTTTTTTTCATACTTCACGCTGTATCCCGCATGTAACAGGATAGGCAGAGGGAGTGTAGTCTTAAGACACTACGCTGCCTACTTTCCGCCGAATTCTGGAGGCATTGAGTTAAGTGGCGGAATTCAACGCCGCGATATCATATATTTAAAACTATAAAGAAATTTCGCTTTGCCACTACTTACGTACTTATGCTTAATTCAGAGTAATTGCTAATAAAATATTTAATTAAAACAAAAGATAATTAAAAATAAGCAAAAAAATATGATTATATATATCTACGTGTATATCAAAACATATTTTTAATAAAATTACCTATATAATTGTAATTATTTCTTGAAATTTTGTGACATTTCATATTATGCATAAAGTTATTTTCCATAATTTAATAGTAATTTCTTTAATTACATTACTAAGTTATAAAAAGGAATTCCAAATTAACGTATTGAAAATAAATAAAATATTATATTTTCGTAAAGGTGTTATATTATATTTTCGTGATACTTTTACACCAAGTACTGGGCGACAAAAACAGTAGTATCTTTTTTCCGCACATTTACTAGTACATACACAATAGCCTACTGCTAAGATATTCCGTGTTGCACCTGTCGGCCAATTTTGAGATATTGCGTGTCGAGCGGCAGCATTTTACGCTGCATTTCATCTTGCTAGAGTAAAGAAATAGAAATAATTAAAAAAATATTTGTAAAAACAAAAACCCCGACTGCATCAAACTAAAAAGAAAATAAACAAGCCCAATAGTTTATTAGGATTAACAGCCGGGACCTCTTTAAATTATGCGGGGTTCCTGGTAAAGATTTTATTGATTGAAGAATTACTTATAGGTCCCGACTGTTAATCCTAATATTCTATTGGGCTTGTTTATTTTCTTTTTAGTTTGATGCAGTCGGGGTTTTTGTTTTACAAATATTTTTTTATTTTACATTTTTTTGTTAGAATTTATTATGGTAATGATAATTATGATATACCTTTTTGAAATCCTGAAATTGAGCTCTTGAATTTGATACCCAAATTGTGGTTTTCGAAACGAAAAAAAAATTTTTCACTAAGTCCAATGGCGTACCACAGCCGTCATGATTATTTTTTATTAACGTCACCTATCTAAGAACACTTGGGCTGCTAATACGAATCTAACGATACCTCAAATATGTAAATCCGTTCAGCGGTTCTGGAGATACGAGGTAATAAAGAATATTACATACATACAAGATACGCGCGAAAAACATAACCCTTCCTTAGCAGTCGGGAAAAAATAATAAATGTTAAGTTATCTATAATATGCATTATAAATTTGCCATTCGATGAAAAATCACTTCGCCAATATAATGTGGCATCGAGATCTGTGGGTTTTCTCAGCGTTTTGCGAAATAACTGACGTTTCTTCCGTTAAGTATGTTCCTAATATCATTCTTAAGTATTGTTTTGAGCTATATATATCATTAATATTCACTAATAATACTGCTATTATTTATTGTGGAGATGCGATCTCTTCGTAGGATATGCGGAGTCAGCTTAGCTGATCGAATCCGCAATGAAGAGGTACACAGAATGGCAGGTACTAGCGAGGATGTCACGGTGAGAATGAAGAAGAACGTGCTCAGCTGGTTTGGGCACGCCGAACGAATGAGTGATGAAAGAATGGCAAAAAGATTTATGATGGAAAAGTAAGTGGTAAGAGAGGTAGGGGAGACCTCGGTTGACCTTAGAAAACACAGTATCGAAGATAGTGGAGGAAGGTTGCGTAAAAAGCATGAGGACCCTCCGGAGGGCATGTATGAAGAGATTGATGACAGTGGACGAGGCGAAAGAGGTATGTAGAGACCGTAGCGTTTGGCGCTCCGTTCTCTCTGATTACCCCGCTAGGGATAAAGCGTGAAGTTAAGTTATTTATTGCAAAATTGAAGAGTATGTTTGTTTGTACATGCTAATCTCAGAAATTATGATGATGCTAATCTCAGTTGTTGAAGTTGAAAAAATCTTTTTGTATTAAATACATTTATACATATATCAAAGATAATATTAGATAGACTATTTTTAATCACGTTAATCGTTTCAATGTAACCCACTGTACCTGCTGTAAGAGCTACTTCAACACCGTGGCAAGGTCGTAGCTAAAAGCTATTATTATGTATAGTAATATATATTTTTTATCTTCACTCTGTATTCTGTACCTTAAAGAGCAAGCAGAGGGAACTAGGTGTTAAGTCACTACGTTCCCCATTTACGTCGATTTTTTGGGCATTGCGTGTTGTTATCAGAGAGAAGAAATGTAAATATTAATAAAGAAGTATTAATTTCCTAGAATGGGAGTAACCCAAAATCTTTGCGTTTACAGTCAAAAGTTTGTGCCACCGAGCCACGACGACCTGATAGGCCGCATAGTAATATTGTTAGAAATAAATCTTATTTTATACAATAAAACTATTTTATACAAAAAATTGATCCGGATCTTGGACCGTATCCAAACAGCGTCTAAACCGAATAACCTATACGTTAAAATCGAACATATTTAAATTCCTCTAGGTACATACATACATATACATATGTATGTCACAATATTTTTTCGCAATACCTTTAGAGAAGTTTATAAATTATAATAAATAAAGAATGATCCTTTTAGAAGGTATTGGTTACACTTACAAGCAATTCAAAATATTTTGAATTTATTATTTCTATATTAATTCTATATGAATTTAGTAGTCAATAATAAAATAAAAATATTTATTTAGACAAGTAGAGTGGCAATAAGATTTTAGATATTAAAAAGAAATATATGAATTATAGGAGCCGAGTAAAACGTGCCCACCCCAGAATAGTCTTGTGCCATGTCATGTTTAGTAGTAAAAATTTACACTGAAAAATAAAAACCGGACAAGCGCGAATCGGGCTCGCTCACCGAGGGTTCTGTACAAAGATTGGAGTACTTTAGCTTTTTCTGGACGACTAAAATATGTATTGGAGTACACCAAGCCCTTTCATCTGATACCTCACTTGAACTAGTGGCTTCAATAACAAATATTTGCCCCTTTTTAAATTTGTTATTTAATAATATAAATATCTATATATATAAAAGGACTTGTGCTGACTGACTGAGGTAAGACGCACGCAGAGCCGTAACCGCTGTGCGTAGAAACGTGAAACTTGGGCAGATGTTTATTTTCATATTCTTCGACATCCACTAAGAAGGGAATTTGAAAAATTTTAACCCTAAAGGGATGAAATAGGGGTTGAAAGTTTGTATGGAAAAAAAATTTAATCTGTACCGATTTTTATAAAATTTGAAATTCAGACTCTTAAAAATATTTTATTGAACACGTGTTTCATGGTTTTTAAGAATTCACCCCCAAAGGGTTTAAATAAGGGGTTGAAAGTTTATATGGAAAAATCTTTAAATTGCCACCGGTTTTTATAAAAATTTAAATAGAGACTGTTAAAAATATTTTATTGAACACGTGTTTCGTGGTTTTTTTTTAGAATTCACTCTTAATAAGCGGGCGAAGCCGCGCGCGCCCTCTTGTAGTATATAAATATAGAATAGTTTTAAGATTTTTACTGAACTAGTACTACCTGTGGATGTTAGCTGCCAAATTTCATAATTGTAGGTCAACCGGAAGTATCGTATTAATTTTAATTCCTTTTATAATGTCGAAATATGCGTTTTTACGATAAAAACAGCCATGTTTTTCTTTAAATAAATGTAGATATACATTTTTTTTCTGGAAGTCCACCATATACTCAGGTCTACGGTCCCTTACCGTAGACCTGAGTATATGGTTTGAATTTCAACTCGATATCTCCAAGCGTTCTTAAAGACAGAAAGATAGACAGACGGACGACAAAGTGATCTAATAAGAGTTCCTTTTTTCCTTTCAAGTTACGGATTTCTAAAAAAAAACTTTAAACGAAAATAATTTTTCAAAGCAAGATTCGAATTTGCCAGCAGCCTGCTACTATGTATGTAGATGCGCCTACGTTGTCGTAAATTCTATAAATGTCAAAAAAAGGCTTATAAATATAAGGGTCATAATCAGAAAAAGTGTACATTTTGTGTCTTTTCTTGTCCCGCTACTTTGAATACGTTTTAAAAATACAATTTTATAGATAAGTCAAATATTTTGCCATTTTAGATATATTTATTTATTAATTTAAGCATTTTGGTATTATTTTAAGTGTATTATGGCTAAAAATAATATGTTTTGTTAGTTGCAAAAAACCTTTTCAAAATGCTCCCATACAAATTTTCGTGTCCCAT
>JAATLQ010029835.1:7473-38116 GCA_013421005.1 Heliconius erato x Heliconius himera | reverse complement strand
AAGTGACGGCCAGAGCTCAGAAATCTAAAGATTAATAAATGATAATTCATTCTCCCGAGTGGGGATCGAACCTACAACCGCCGCGTTTACAGTCACAACCTGCGCCACGGCGGCCTTGAAAAAAAATTAATTATAATACAGTTAGAGGAATTATGTACACGAGAGAGTTTCCTATAATAATTATTATGCAAAAGATGAAAAGAAGATTGAAGTTTAAAATGAAACTCAAAAAATATGAAGTTAATGAGCGTAGATTATAACAGTAAATGTCTTTTATAGCTCAATTGGGCTAATTAAGATATAAATCCACGCTAAAAATGTTATTTACATTACTTAATTTTGAAGAAGTGGTTCCCTGCGCTTTGATTTCAGCCACTCCAGACATAATGTCACGAATAAGGGTGAAAGCAGCCTAACTCTATGTTCTCCTTGTATTTTTAGCTATTCGTGGTATTTAGCGCCAAGCTTAAAAAACTTGAATACGTAAAGATAAAGAAAAAATATATATCCTTAGGTACAACATTATAAAAAAATCTCAAGAAATATAATAATTATTTTATCATTCCCTTTTATATTTTTTACCAATACGTTAATAATTCTTGAACGGGTTAAATTAATCTTAATTAATAACATATCTTTTACAATATTTAAATTTTTATAACCCAACTTATAAGATTAGGCATCGAGATGTTAAAATAAAAATAAATATATGTATATTATGTTCCACTCTGGTCTTCTGTTGGACTAAGAGCCGCACTCATAGACTTAAATTATGATTAAGCTTCACGCTATATCCCGCATATAGCAGGGTAGGCAAAACAAATCTAGTGTTGAGACACTTCGTTCCCATTATGACACTACTGTTACCCATTTTCCGCCAAATTGAGAATACGAATCAATTATCAAAATTGTAAAAACCCTCTGATAATATATGTAAATATTCATAGCTTAACAAAAACGTTTTTGTCTATTAATAATTTGCTTAATAGAATGTTATCAGGTCTCTAAGTTGACAATGTACGAGTATGTACCTTTACCTTATTTGGACCACGTTAAAAGCTAATATATTAGTAAAAAAATCCATTATACATTCGTAAAAGCAAAAAAAAATCATACATTTTGTATGTAAGACGATTTATGTAGACATAATTTTACATAATGAGAATATACATAACACATAATAATTATGTTACAATATAAAGATATTTCCGTACTTGATGTGAAACTGGTATATTTGTGAATATATACATTTTTTGTAATAAAATATGCAAATTTTTCCTTTAAATTAAACAGAAGAACCTGTTGAACTAGTAACTAGCTTATTATCGATATATTGTGACATGAAATGTGATATTGAAAATATATTGTTTTTGTTGAATAAACATAATTGTTAATTAGAATAGGCACAATAAATCTTAGTCACTTAATAAAAATGCCACTCCGTTCTCATATTCTTGACCATTTTTAAGTGAGTTCAATAGAGGAGTCTATCAGTTTGGCTTCTTCTCAGCTTCACGCTGTATCCCGCACACTGCAGGGTAGGCAGAGAGAACCTAGTGCTAAGACACTCCGTTCCCCATTTTCTGTCGAATTCTGGAGGCATTGCGTGTTGAGTGGCAGAACTCAACGCCGCGCTTTGCTTCGAAACCAGACCGAAGAAATGGAAATATAAATTTAAGTAAATATTTCATCTCGATCTTTCGAGTGAGAATCGAATCCACAACCAGTCGGTTTTACAGTCACACTTTGTGCCCCTTCGCCACGACTGGCGGCGACTTGACTTGTAAGTATATAATATAATATGATGATTTTATTAGGCTACCAAACACTTGTGCTAAATTTAGTAAGTATATGTGTGTATGTTTGCCACCAAATTTCTCAATTATTTTTTACTTCAAAATCTTCGAACCCACTGTCATGATAGTATCCGTAATCGTAACGGTAATCAAAATTTAATTTTTTTAAATTAATTAATGAAAAACAAAAAGAAACAGAATTTTTTCCTTTTACTTTGTAATCATATTTAATCCTTCAACTTCTATATATGGATTTTATATTTATGACGCAATAAAAAGCCTTTATAAATCACAATGTCAACTATTACACCCGACGTGTAATTACTATACCAATATCAAGGACATTATCTTGAAAGAAATCATTTTGAACATTAATTTTTTTAATATTTTATTCTTTCAAAAGATTTTAAAAAGTTTGAAGTTCTTTTGTGATTATTTTTGTTAAGAATTTTCCTGTTTGTAAATCCAACTTGTATAAATGGCACTTTAAATAATTATGAAATTTTTGTATATGCTTTTATAAATTTAAGCAATTTTTTAATAATGTGATGTACAGGGTGGAAGAGGCAGCGCTCCATTTACGGAAACAGCATATAGGGTAAAATATATCAAACCTATACCTAAAGAAATTAATCAAGATGCCTCAACAGTTTGGGCGTAGGATTTTTTTTTCATTTCACGATTTTTATCCATACCTGTATTTCGTGTGACGCGATTACGTATAGATCCCAACAACATAAACACTTACTACTACAAAAATACTAGTAAAGGTTAAACAACTTTGAACTTTATCGCCAATACATACGACTCGATTTCGAAATAAGGCGTGTGCGGCGGTGTTCCTTTGATAGGTTTATGTGTGCGTGCGTCATGCTTACAAATGGCGTTTTGTTTTAAAATTACAATTTTATTATTTATTTTGTTTGAAAAAAAAACTTTTTCATTTTTGGGAATTTATTTTTTTCTGAATTATATTAGGCTTTTATAGAGTAGTTAAAACTGTGGTTTCATTTAATGTGGTGCTGACACTTCCACCTTGTATACGTATGCAAAAGTGATAACTGTTCACGCAACTCCAATATCTTTCAAGGATAGGAAATATTATCAATCAATCAATCAGCTTCGCGCTGTATCCCGCATGTAGCAGGGTAGGCAGAGGCTAGTGTTAAGGCACTCCACTCTCCACTTTTTGCCGAATTCTGAAGACACTGCGTGTTGACGGGCGGAACTTAACGCCGCGCTTTGTCTCAACACCAGATTGAAGGAATAAAAATGTTAAATACAGTATAATATGTTTATTGTCAATTTCTTGCTTATTTTAATATTATTCTTCATTCTGATTCACAAAATGCAGTGCTGAGTTCCGCCAGTCAATCTGCAATATATGAAATTCAAGCGTAAAGCGGCGAACGGTATCCATGAATACTAAATTTTCTACTTTTACCCTACTTTATACGAGATAAAGCGTAAAAGTGAAAAAAATATTATATAATAAAAAAAAATACTTCTTGTAGGAAAATCCATGTGTAGAACAAGCGCGCGACTGTAATCGCGTTGGTTGGTTCGATTTCCACTCGGAGAAATTAAATATTTAATATTTTCATTATTAAATATTTAATTTATAGCTCTGATTCACTAGACAAAGCGCGGTGTTGAGTTCCGCCACTCAACACGCAATGCCTCAAGAATTCGGCGGAACAGAACGGTGTCTTAATGAGAACGGCGTGTCTTTTCTATCCAGGTTCCCTCTGCCTACCTTACCATATGTGAAACTGAAAATAATTCTTATTCCCACTTAGCTTCAATCAAAAGCATTTTTGTTCATTTTTTACTGTTTTAACATAATTGTTGCGCAATAATCGCCATTGTGTGTACTTAACAATGAGTTGATGAGATCGCGTGACTTTGTATAGTAATTGCAGATCTTTGTTTCAATTGTATATAACTCTTAAGTGTAGTATTAATTATTTAGATTATTCATATTTAATTATGTATTAGCTATTTGTTAAAATCTGATTCTGATACACGCGATAAGTTCACGTTAGGTTCACAATCGTTTTAGTTTCTTATTCAGAGGAATAATATGTAAATATAAATTTTAACAAACTACCAAACTTAGTTTTAGTTTTGAAAAAAATAGTTTTAAAATATATGAAAAGAAAATTAAATACTGTATGTACCCCCACGAAATGAAAAACGAATGAACATAAAAAACCTATATGTCACAATCACTACTTCAGAGCTAGAGAGCTTCAAAAAAATAAAAGAATAATGCTAATACTATCTAAATTGGATGCAGCTTTGCCATTGAAATTTTATTAATAAAAAAATATATATATTAGCGAATATTTGACAAAAAATATTTTTAATATTTATTTATATAAAAACCTCAACTCGAATCAGTCTAATCTTCTAGCATCATTTAGAGGAGTTCTTAAATATTATTATGTATATACCTACATATAAACTTTTGTTAAATGTTAATATAATTTCTTTGCAGAATTTGGGACTTTCTCGCTGGACTGGCACGAGCTGGGACAACTGTCATTATAACGACGCACTACATAGACGAAACGAAACAAGCTCACAAGGTAACAAATCGAAGTTTTCCCCAAAAAAGATCGCGTTATATCTTGAAAATCAGATAGAAATTAGAGAAACGGTGTGTGTCATCATTCCTCCTGCTCACCCTGCTGAGCAACCGTGAGAAAGATCACGTCGCGGGTTCAAATTTCGCTACGTTCAAATGTTTTTTTAAAAAATTAAGTCCTAATACATAATATATTCTCTAATAATAATAATAAAAAATCAAATCAGCTTCACGCTGTATCCCGCACACAGCAGGGTAGGCAGAGGGAACCTTGTGTTAAAACACTCCGTTCCCCACTTTCTGCCGAATTCTGGAGGCATTGCGTGTTGAGTGGCAGAACTCAACGCCGCGCTTAACCTTGATACCAGAGCGAAGAAATGGAAATATAAATTTAAGTAAATATTTCATCTCCTCGAGTGGGGATCGAACCCACAACCAGTCGGTTTTGCAGTCACACCTCGTGCCGCTGCGCCACGACCGATGAGGTTAAGCGCGGCGTTGAGTTCTGCCACTCAACACGCAATGCCTTTAGAATTCGGCAGAAAGTGGGGAACGGAGTGTCTTAACACTAGGTTCCCTGTGCTTACCCTGCTGTGTGCGGGATACAGCGTGAAGCTGATTTGATTTAAATAATAATAATTAACTCGAAAAACTCAGGAAAATAATACAATAAAAGTGTAGTTGATTATAAAAGAACAGGTAAATGCCAAATCACATGATAAATTACTCTAGACATCGTTGTTGTCACATTCATATATCATTTTAATAGAATAAGATGCTTAGAATTAATATTAACTGTCATCTTTTGTTTGGAAAGTCAGCTTGTAAGCTAATTACCAAAAATAAATGTTTTTTTTTTCTTTCAAGGGGAACCTAGTGTCAAGACACTCCATTTGCTCACCACATTTTTCCCTCTGCGTAGTAATTCATAGAGTAAAGCAAAAAAAAAAACTATTTATTTTTAACTTTTCTTTATTAATTGCTGTTATTATTGATGTGAATATTCAATTTTAAAGAAAAAAATATCTCAGTCACCTTGTTAAAATAAAAAACTACAACCACCACCACCACAGCGTGCACGGTACATATTATTAAAAATATAACTTTTTTTTCGTATTATAAATGATTGTTCTTCTAAATAAGCAAAAACGCATAGACACCGTTATTATTTTCGAAAATTGCTATAATTTGGTTAAATTACACACGCTGAATAAATGGTACATTGGCATCTAACATTTAACTTAATAACGATGAAACAAAAAGCCGTCTAATCAATCTAGAAATATCTATGTATATTACATTCAAATATTAATTCTGTAATGATTTAATAATAGTCACTGACATTTGAAAGGCTTAAATTTCCACTAGAGCTAAATTCATATTATTATTAAAATAATAGACAAGAGAGGAATAAAGGACTCGATTATTTTAGGTTTAAGATATTCCGTATTATAAACGTACTTTCGTTGGAATAATATGTTTCCTTGTTTAAATTATATGCTTTTCGGTATCACATTTCAAATCTCACATTTTCGTTTTTCTTTAATTTAACACGCTTTAAGAAGCCATACTGTATACTTAGTATGGCTTCCTTTTAAATAGTTAGTTAGTTAGTAAAAATCGCATTACAATTTATTGGAGAACGTGAAAGTTTAAAACGTATAACGCTAGGAAAGGATTTACAAACTCAACAAATAACAACTACAATAGTAATACTTTTGAAATACCAAAAATAATGTGGTGTAGTATAGACATAAAAGTAACTTATAATAACCAATAATTTCTAAGTGAAACTGACTATGACAGATATTTTGAAACGTTTAAGTAAAGAAGGAAAAAAACTATAAACAGTATGATAAAGTAGCCAAGGCTGTAGTATTGCTTGATAGGAAATTATCTCGTATCACGCCAGTTGCAGGACTAACAATGGGTTCTGATGAATGGTAATTAAAGGTGCACAAGTAGGTTTTATGCATGACTGCAAGATTGTAGTCTTCTTATTTAGACAGTGTTATGTTTATGTATATTCGTCTTTTATGTTTTTTTCTGTTCTGAGATACATATATGAAACAGTGTTGACTTGTTTTTTCTCCACTTTCCTCTGAACTCTGAAGGAATTGCGTATTAAGTGACAAAATGCTATGTCACTTCGTTAGGTTCAATACCCTTTACTTGACTTCCTCTAGTATATAAACCGAGGCGTTGTTGCGCCTCTTAACTCGAAAATTATACAGTAGATACCTAAACTAAATAGGGAACCTATTTAATGTATAGAACAATTAAATTCAATTCCTCTTTCATTTCATTCATTTCGTTCATTTGAGAGCTATGCGATAGTCATATACTTAAGTGTCCTTAATACTTATTTGATACAACTGAATTAGAGGGTAAAGAGTGTCTTAACTCTACCTACCCACAGTATACAGTAAAAAAAATGCATTTTAAATTAATATTTTTTGTCAACAGATCGGTCTCCTCCGTGACGGCCAACTCCTTGCCGAGGATTCGCCAGAGGAAATTCTAAGAAGATACGACTGTGACACACTCGAAGAAGCGTTTTTGAAGATGGCGTTGAGACAGCATGAAACGCCCAGACGAAGGTCGAGTAAGTATACATTTTTATTCCTTCGTTTTTATGGATATAGATTGACACATGTCAATTTAAATTTAGTTTTTTTTTATCTGTAGTATTGTGTTTTCTTGTTTTTTTTTTATTTCACGTTGTACCCCGTATTTAGCGGGAGAGTTAGAAGGAACTTTAAGTGGCGGAACTCAACACTGCGCTTGGTCTTGTTGCGAGAGCGAGGAAATGAAATTAGTTCGTTAATCATTTAAACTTCTTAGTATTTTATCCTCATTTTCCAAGAGAAAATCGATACAAGAGTTTTATAATACTAGGTTGTCAGGTTCCCTCTGTCTATCTTGCTATGTGCGGGATACAGCGTGAAGCTAAAAAATAATAATAAAAAAATATATTCTTTCTCCACGAACTCGTGAGTGGCGAGTGACGTAATAAATAAATGTACAGCAATATAGCATTAAACTTTTACGACATAAATAATAATGTAAAATAAAAAAAATATAATTAATGGTTTTTAATTATTTTTTATACCTCAAAAGCAAATAGCGGAATTTATTTATGAATATAATTGTTTTGATGTATACGAGTTTATTATGAATAAATATTTTCTTAATTAAAAAAAAAACAATAACAAAAGTAATTAACGTTTAAGTTTAAGGCAAAATATTTTAACAAAAACAAGTAAAAACACATTCAATACTCATTTATAATATAACATATATGCATATACCTGCAATGTTAAGTTTGTAAATTTTTATATTATAAGTTGTACTTTCTTATACTGTTTAAGAGCCTCGGTAGCGAGTCCGACTCGCACTTAATCGGTTTTTTTTAATAAACCAGAGCGAGGCAATGAAAATGTTAAATATTTAATTCCCCCGAGTGAAAATCGAACCCACAAACGCAGTGTTTACAGTTACAAAATAATAATAAAAAAAACTTGTATATTAAAAGTCACAATCATTACGCTTACTAATGCATATTAAATACACTTCGACGCTGTCTTAAACAGATTTTTTAGTATCACATCACATCTCAACATAATACTAGGTTCCCTCTGCCTACCTTGTTATATCTGATACAAGGTAGCCATAGGGAACTTAGTGTTAAGACACTCAGTTTTCTACTTTCTGAGCAATTTTCAAACATTGCGTGTCACCAGAGCGATAGAAATCACTCATTCCCCGAGTAGGAATGGAGTCCATAACCATCGTGTTTAAAGTCAGCCGCTGTGCCACTATGGCTTCAAAAGATATACAGTAATATAAATAAAAGTTAATTAAAATCGTGATTTTACCACTATTTAGTTTTATTTTTATGTTTTTTAGGACCTGTAAGTTAATTTGTGCGTCATACAATACATTACACCTACATATATGTATGTGTAAATAATAAAAAAAATATTTTTTTATTGATCGTTAAACCTTCCACTTTAAAGATGACTAATAAAGTACCGTGCGCGTTTTATTAAAACCGTTATTGCACAGTGATTAATGTAACTATAATTGAATGAGTTTTAATTTAGAAGTGGTGGAATGGAATACTGGTATATGAAAATATCAAGAAATTATATAAATTTTGCAATTAATAAAGAGTCTTAATAATAAAAAATGGCTTTGTGTGTATTTAATAAAATACGCGTGCGCATTCCTCTGCTCTAAGAAAAATGCTTTTAATGTTACAACATAGCTAATTCTACAATATTTTTATTATTCATAAAAAGAAAAATGAGTAAAACCTATGATATAATTTATACAATAAAATTAAATTTAGAACGGAGTGTTCTCACAGTATTTTTTCTCTGCATATCCTGATTTAAGCGAGAAGGTGCATAAAAGAAAAGAGGAAGTAGAGAGAATAGAACTAACGATATCATTAGGTACAGTAGCTAAAACAATCATTTTCGCGCTCTGCAAATTAAAACGCAGCGTTGAGTTCCGCCACTAAAAACGCAATGTTCCAAATTAACAAAGCGGAAAAAGGAGAGCGTAGTCTCGTAACCCTAAATTATATCTGTCTATCCTGCCATATGCGGGATAAAATGAAAGGGTGGACCTGGATAGAAACATATAGGTACCTACTCGTCATATATATTCAGTCTTGATATTGACTCGTTCAACCAAACATACAATTTGAGAATATTAGTAGATATAAATTTGATCCCCGGACCTTCCAAAGTCGCACCTAAGGAATCAAGAGATGACTTCATTGAACTATAATAAAACAATAACATTTACGGCTATCGTTATGAAACGTGTATGATAAGTTTACATTGTATTAATTAATATAGTTACATACATATATATATTTTACAAAATATTACTTTGTTATTTGGTTACGGCTTTTTATAACACAAAGTTTCTTTTCAAAAACACTCTGAAAATATTATTTTTATTTTGTTTGAGATTTAACTCAAATGACAAAAAACTGGGGAACGGAGTGTCTTAACACTAAGTTTCCTCTGCCTATCCTGATGTGTAAAGCTGAAATAATAAAAAGACAAAGAAATATAATGAAATACCTAATTATTTTAATTAATTTATCATTTTGTAATTATAATGACCACGCACACTAACATAAATGTTAGTGTGCGTGGTCTAACGTGCAAGAAAATGTATTAAACTACGATAAAAATGTATTTCATGTCACTAAGACATTTGGTGTTTTGACATATACTAAAAGGTCTTTACAGGGTCTTAAAAAGGTCTTTATAATTATTAAATTATAATTTGATTTTCTTGTAGCACTAACATCTTCACCCGATGTCGTACCAGAGAATAATATGGTCAACGACATCCGATACGACTCTAGAGAAGATTTCAACGTGGTCACCTGTAGTACTGATGTAAGTATTAACTCTAAAATTTACTGTTCCCTATCTAAAGGGTAAAACGGGACCCTATTCCTAAGACTACGATGTCTGTCCGTCTGTCACGCCCGTTAGATTGTTTAAATTTTCACAAATTATGTATTTCTGTTCCCGCTATAACAATAAATACTAAAAAACAGTATTAAATAAATATTTAAGGGTGCACCCATATAATAAACACGATTTAGTTTCAGCCATATTCCACACATAACAGAGTAGACAAAGAGATCATGGTCTTAAGACAGTGACTTATACGCATTGAGAAAGTGGAAAATAATTTGTTTCCTCGAGTGGGAATCGAGTTCACAACAGTCACTTTTACAATCAGACGTTGTGCGGCTTCGCCACAACATCCTCCTTTTTCTTAGGAAAGTAAAATTCATCATATATATAGAAATTGGACAAAATCTACAATGGTAACAGATAAATAACATTTACGATCACATAATCTGAAAACTGTGAAGTGTGCGATTTCCACTCGGGGTAATCCTTTTGTAACGAGGCAAAGCGTGGCGTTGAGTTCCGCCATAAAACACGCAATGCTTCGATAATTCGACGGAAATTGGGAAACAGAAATGTCTTAATGGGAACGGTGTGTCTAAGTACTAGGTTCCCTCTGACTACCCTCCTAAGTGCAAGACACATCGAGTAGCTAAAATATGTATGTAATAAATCACATGCTAAAATAATGTTACTTGAGTATAAAGATATGTATAAGCAAAATAATAGATTTGAAATAACATTTTATAAATTATATGTTTTCTTGTAAATTATATTTTTCTTACATAAATTATAAGAAGTAATATATTTTTTTCGAGAGTTCAAAAAAATAATAATTTGAAATCAAGTCACGCAATCATAAGCACGCAATAGAGATTAGATCGAATATGTTGATATACTTAATAAAGAAAATAATTTAAAGTACAAGGTCAAGTGCGTATGAAATTAATTTATAGAAGAGTCTGTAATACGATTAGTTTTTCTGCAATCTATACTTATTATAAAATCGTAACTGATCGGTGTCTGTACATGGAACATTTATGAGAAAAACTATTATTGGGGGCATTTACTAATATATTTATTATTATTATATAATTGAACAAAACAATGATTTAAAAAAAAATGTCTGTTTGTTTGTTCGTTTGTTCACGCTAATCTCAGAAACGACTTACGCCCAATATTAATAACCTATCTCCAACGTCAATCTTAGATTGTTTCATATATCTATCCAATCTCTAGATTAATTAATCTAAGATTGACGTTGGAGATAGGTTATTAATATTGGGCGTTAACCGATTAAAATGCAGTTTTCACCACTGGATTCTAACAAGCTTCCGTTTGTTTTATTAAAATCGTTTCATAAATTAAAATTTATATCAATTTAAAGTAAGCAACAAAATTGCTAGGAACTTCATAAAAAAGTTATTTTATGTACTTATGTCCACGACACCAAAACAGACAAGGTTAAAATTGTTGTTTGTCTGTCTGTCTTTCCGTTTGAAAGGACCATCTGAACTGATTGTTATAGAACTATAACAATCAGGTCAGATTCAGTATATCATGAATGTTTGAGGACTTGTGGAGCAACAAAAAGGCTATTTTTATCGCAAAAATCTCGGCAATATTTTGGCAATAACACAGTATTTGACTGCACGATAGTTGTCGGTTCAAGACGAATGCGTGGGAATGAAGATTTTCAATTTCAAATTGGCGTTGAGTTTCTCCATACAATATCGCGAATTCATGTCGGAAGTGGAGGACGGACTGTCTTAACACGAAGTTTCCCTGCCCATTCTGCTACATGCAGGTTACAGCGTGAAGATCAAAAGTGAACAAAATTTAAATATCAAAATTGTCTATATTCCAGGTACTAACGAGTAAAGAAAAACCAGAACGCATTAAAAACATGAAAAAAGGACGATATAAAGCAGTGTTTATAAAAAGTATACAGCAATTCGCACGGCATCCCGGGTAAGTTATTTAAAAGATAGATATTTTTTCAACTACATTAGTTTTCTTTTACAGGTGGCGTGGTGTTGAGTTCCGCTACACACCACTCAATATCTCAAAAATTGGCCGGTGCATGCGGAACGGAGTACCATTCTATATACACCCGTATATAGCATATGGCGTGAAACTAAAAAAAAATATTATAATTTGTATCTATTTCATATATTAAAGCCCAATCTATCTGTTATAATAGATGAACTTAGCTTCACGCTTTATCCCTAGCGGGGTAGTCAGAGAGCATTTCGCCTTCGTCTTACCTCTTTCACCTTGTCCACTGTCACCAACCTCTTCATACGTGCCCTCCGAGGGGTCCTCATGTTTTTTAAATGATCTTCCTCCAGTATCTTTTATACTGTGTTTTCGAAGGTCAACCAAAGTCTCCTCCTATAATAAATTAATGATACGATATTTAGAAATATATTATGGAAGGTTAGGTTCCCTAAAAATATATATATTATTATAGTTATCGTTTAAATAACAATGCACGGTAGTAACAAATGTAGGGTCGTATAATAAAAAAATCAATTTGTACCGTATCAATATTTCCGTCTTTCTATCCACGTATGACCGCCATAATGGATGACGGAAGGAATTTGGTTATACGTGAGTTTTATAATAATATTTAGTTGTTATATTATTAGACTACATTAATAGATTCGTTTTCTTTTAAATGATTCATCGGAGTTTACGCTATATTCAAAAACTGTAATAAAATTTGATAACTATAATTTTCATATAAGATAGATAGAATTCTGAAACATTTTTTTAAGGAAAATGAAGATAAAACTTTTATGTTTATTCTCTAATTTTTGCGAGGCCGTCATGGCGCAGGACCACAAGCGTGCTAATGTAAACGCGATCGTTGTGAGTTCGATTTTCACTCAATGGAATGAAATATTTAATATTTTCATTACTTCCCTCTGGTAACAAGACGGAGCGGCTGAGTGTGTTAACACTGGGTTCCCTCTGCCTACCCTGCTACGTGCGAGATGCAGCGTGAAACTTATAAATATAGAAAATTGTATTATTTTCAGTGGACTAATATTCTCCGTGCTATTCCCCATCATAGAAGTGGTAGCGTTCTTCATGGCGGTGGGTCACGATCCCATAGGACTTCATGTGGCCGTCGTGAATGACGAAGCCGGTTACTTTAACGGTAAGTTTTTTTATGGAAAAGACAAGGCAAACTCGCGTACGGGTCACCTGATGGTAAGTGACTACCGCGGCCCACGACCCCGAGCAACACCAGAGGAGCTGCAGGTGCGTTGCCGCCCGCCAAGGTGGAGACAGACGCACTTTTTGAAGGTACCCAGATTGTATGGACCTGGAAACACTGCCGCAGGTAGGTGGAAGGCCGCGTGGAAGGAAGTTCCTGCGAAACTGCACAGTCGTGGAGTGCGTGGCACTATCCAGGTGGTGTGGATGATATTTAAGTTTGTGATGTACTTTGCGGTTAGAAAATCGGCGGCAGGTAACAGGTCAAACAGTTCCTCAGAACACTCCCCGTGATAAATGCAGTAGAGAACGCAGAGTGAGGAGACGTCTCTACGCAAAGCCAAAGTGTCAAGCCTTTCACAGATCATTGGGTCCCCAACGATTCGAACGACTCTACTTTGTATGCGATCAAATGATTCAAGCTGATACTGTTCTTCTTCTTTCTTATGTTTTAGACTTAATTTTTTTTATCAGCTTAATGATGTATAACCGACCCGAATGGCAGACGTTGTTGCCGTTTTTGTAAACTTTCATACATTTTCGATCTACTGTTAATTTTTATGTGGGTGTTTGCTCTTTTTTATTAATTCATATTTTTCTTTCGTTCTATTCGCTTAATCGAGTAGTAGATTGGTTAGATTTTTTTGTGATTTCTTGTTTTGGTTAAGTTTTGTTTTATTCTGGTATTATATTTCGGTAAAAGTTACTTTTAATTTTTAATGTTTAAAGTATTTATTTTACGTTGATAATATTAATAATATAGCTGTTTTTATTTAGTTTTTTCTACTTTACGTATTCTTATTACTTTGTGATAATTTGAAATAGTTAGTAATGTTTCTTTTCCGACTCATTTTGATTATTATGCCTATTGAAACTGAAAATAATTTAATTAATATATTTAATATATATTTATATTGAAACTGAAAATAATTTAATTAATATATTTAATAAATATTAATTAAATTATTTTCAGTTTCAAATGTAAAACACTCCGCTCTCCATTTTCCGTCGAAATTTCGAGATATTGTGTGCCGAGTAAGGGAGCTCAACTCCGCACTTTGTCTTGTTACGAGAGCGACGAAATTAAAATATTCAATATTTAATTCCCCCAACTGGGAATCTAACCAACAATCACCGCGCTCACAGCCACTCATTTGTGTCCTTGAGCCGGGACGGCTTCTATAACATAATAATCATTTTAAAAATTCTGTTTTCAGTTAGTTTCGACACATGCAGAAATGGTAACATCACGACAGTACGGCAGCGGGAGGACGAGACGTGTGACCTATATATGTCGAGTTGCTGGTTCCTTCAGGAGATGGAAAAACGGAATGTATATCCGGTAAGTTTCTATTGTATTATATTTTTAGCTTCTCGATGTATCCCGCATATAGCAGTGTAGGCCGCCAGTCGGGCTGGGAGTATTATTGTTCTGTTAACCGACTTCTGTAAAAGGAGGTTATCAATTCGATTCGATTTTATTTTGGATATTGTACCAATTTAGATGATTCTCTGTCCTATTCTTTGGTCCATTTCTGTTTTAAATTTGCATAAAGTATTTGCACGACAAATGGACAAATAACTCAATATCACACCAACCGATTTCGATTATTATTCTTTTATTGAATATTTTTTTTCTTGAAGTGTATACAAGGATATTTTGATGAGAGATCCCATAATTAGAACCTAACCAAAGGTAAAATAAAATGATAACTATGTTCTAATACTTTGATAAATGCCTCCAATAATCGTTTTTTTTAATATATTATTAGAATACGAATTAGTTCGATTTGTGGTAGAACATTTGAACATTTATAAATTGGATTTATTTTATGACTTTGTGAACCAATCAATTATACCTAGTATTCTTATACCTAAAAAGGACATATAAAAAAATACAAAAAATAATAAAATAAAATCTTAAAATATATGTTATTTTTTTCAGACGCAATACAATACAGTGGGAGAAGCAAAATACGCCGTCGAAAAACGTCATTTGTACGGAGCTTTGCATTTCCCTAACAACTTCAGTGACGCGCTCTCCATCAGAGTCACCGAAGGGAGGGTCGACAACGAGACCGTCGACGAGAGTACTGTTAGCGTTTGGGTGGATACGACTGGTATGGTATTTTTTAATTAAATACGCGACAGGTAGATTCGCACTCGAGAAAATCAAATGTATAATATTAAACTTTTTTTTTTAGAAATTTTCTATTGTTGAGGCCAGTCGTGGCGCAGGGGCACAAAATGTGACTGTAAAACAGACTGGTTGTTGGTTCGATCCCCACTCGAGGAGATGAAATATTTACTTAAATTTATATTTCCATTTCTTCGCTCTGGTGTGGAGTTTGAGCGCGGCTTTGAATTTTGCCATTCAACACGCAATACCTCCAGAATTCAGCAGAAAATGGGAAACGGAGTGTCTTAACACTAGATTCCCTCTGCCTATCCTGTCGTGTGCGGGATACAGCATGAAGCTGATTAAAATTTTCATTAGTTAGCAAAGCACGGCGTTGAGTTCCATTTTTTGTTTTACATAGTTCATTTATTAAGAAAGGTTATTGGATATATGGTTAGGCTATATCATGCTAATCGTAACCTACTGCTAATGCGGTAAGGAGCTACTTTGTGATACAACACTTAATTGTAAAAAATAGTTTTAAATTGAATCCGCTTTGTACTGAATGAGACGTCACGTAAACTCAAAGGTATTTAATATAAATCATAAAATTCTATAAAAAAAATATAATACCGACATTTATTTTTCAGATTATCAACTATCGTATTTCGTCAAAATGCAAATGCACAAAGCGTATGAAAAGTTCGCGAGACGCCTGATGTTGGCGTGCGGGAAACATGAGGAACTTGTACAGGTATATTTGTTTGTTTATACATTTTCAAGAAAAATATCTAAAATAAAGCCACGTACAAACTTGTACATTACAACGTGCATAGATGTATGCGGCAAATAATAAAAGTTTTATTATCTTGTCCTGCTCATAGCAGGGTAGGTAAGGGGAACCTAGGAACCTAGTGTCAAGATACTCTGTTACCATCAAGGCACTTCTGTCCCTCAATTTCGGCCAAATTCTCAAGACATTTCGTATTAATGGCGGAAAACAACGTCGCGCTTTGACTCTTTACCAGAGCAAGGAAATGATTTTTTTTTAATATTTAATTCCCAATCGAACCCATAAACAAACCTGTCAAAGCCACAAGCTTGTGCCCCTATGCCATCTAATTTATCTTTTTAATTTAGCCGACGAAGCTTTTCTATTTAGCCGACGATACATTCTGCACATCTTATTTTTTTTTCTAGATACCAGTAAGATTCCAAGAGCCGATATATGGTAAAATGGAGGCGGAAGTGGTCGCGTACATGGCGCCGGGGGTGATGGTCACGTGAGTGCAGTCATTGTTATTTATATAATGATATTATGTGTTAAATATTGAAATTAAAATGGTATTAATTTAATAGTAATAAAATTTTATCAATAATAATTACAAAAATTATTTGTGACAATTACTTATTTGGATCGCACATTTAATTTCATAAGAGCTAAATTATTAATTTACATTAAAACTAGACTAAACATTTTTCCAAATAGAATTCGAAGCAATTACAGTCAGTCTTGTTTAGTCTATGATCTGTCTATACTTCTTTAAACTTGCTTATTAAGATCTTTCCTAAGTGTGGATTAACACTTTAAAAATGTTTAAAATATTATTTAAGCTTATTTGCTTATTATTTATGGTGATATATATTCAGTAACCGTTGTTTGTTTCCCAATGGCAGTATAATATTCTTCCTGGCGGCCATAGTGACGTCGACGCTGATGATCTCGGACCGGCTGGAGGGCGTGTGGGAGCGCAGCGCGGTGGCGGGCGTGCGCCCCGCGGAGATGCTGCAGGTGCACGTGCTGCTGCAGGCGCTCGTCATCCTGCTGCAGGTCTCTACGTTGTTACTGTCACTGATATGTTTACTTTCAATACGTTATTATGTACGATATGTGTTTACCCATTTAAAATTAAAAATATATATATTTCGATAAATATTTCCTCTTATATTGCTTTGTAAAATATTTTTAAGACTATTATTAATATAGGGTTTTTTTTCAATTTCAGACAGTCGAAATGATGATAGTATCCTATTTAGGGTACAAATTGCCCTACAGAGGGTCTCTGTGGACTATTGGGTCCCTCTTATTCCTACAAGGTCTTGGAGGAATGTGTTACGGATTCCTCCTATCTGTTTTATGTTCAAGTTACACGGTATCCTTCTTTATTGCTACGGGTAGTTTCTATCCTATGATATTGTTGTGTGGTAAGTGATTTGTCTTATGACCAATATCTGCATATTCTATACATAGGCTTTAATATTATTAATATTAAAAAAATCCTTTAGTTACAGTTCACAATAGTTGAGTACAGTCGAGAAAATTCAATGTTCAATATAAGTCGTAATTAAAAATAACATATTCATTTACATTTGCTTATTTGCCTCTCAACACACAATGCCTCGAAAATTTGGTAGAAAGTGGGCAACGGAAGTATCTTAATGGGAACAGATTGCCTTAACATTGGGTTCCCAGGTTCCCACTACCTACCTCGAAATGTGCGGGATACAACGTGAAACTAAAAAAAAACTTAGAACTAATTTTGTTTTTTATTTTTTATTTAATTTTTATATAGTCCCGGACTAAAACTAACCCATTCTATCCGCAGGTATCGTCTGGCCTCTAGAAGGAATGCCAAATGTACTCCGTCTCATGGCCCACGTGCTCCCGTTCACAATACCAGCTAAGTCACTCCGCCACATGATGGAGAAAGGCTCCACTATAGTGGACCCTGATGTGTATTATGGGTTCATTATTACGATAGCTTGGATTATAGGTGCGTTAGCACTATGTTTCTTGAGGTTAAGATTTAGGAAATCATAGTCTTTTTTTGGATTTTTTGTTCTAATCTTGGATCAGTTTCAATTTTGTTTCCCTGTTTCTATTTAACTTAATTATTTTTAGTATAGTAGAAACTTTTGTATGAATTTTTGCCGTCATTCTTTTCATTTAACGTCATGCTAAGGTATGAGAAAAAAGAAAACTGTAAATTTTTTAATGTACTATTCATATCACATATGTATATAAAATAGGGAAAATTTTATACTATAACTTAAAAAATGGTGAATAAAATAATTCATAACTTTCAATTGGTAAAGTAGTATAAATATTATTCTTATAATTATTTTTATTGGTATGTAATATGTGATTTTTTATTTATATTATAAGTTAAAATGAACTTGAAAAAATGTGATGTAATAATGTTTAAAAATAAAATATGAAAAAAATTTATATTATATGTCGCTTATTGAATTGCAATTTTTAAAGGTAAATACAAAAATAGGATAATATCATAAAAAATATATATTTTTCGACGGGTTATGTAAAAATGAATGTATGTATGTATGAGTGCTTGTATGACTTTATGTTTCATAAATGTATGGGAAATGACTTCAAATTACTTTTTAAGGGTGAAGTTAGATATGTTTTAAACAAATTATTAAATAGGTATATTTAATAGAAAAAGGAATAAAATTTACTTTTATATTTAATAGAAATGAGTTAATTCTTACCATCAAAGTCAAAACGCTGTTATTCATTTAATTCAAATAATAACAGTTAAACATTTAAAATATATTGAAATTACCACGGTTTATTCACCGTTATAGAATTTAATATATTTAAAACAAACAAAACAAATTCAAATACAAATGGAGTTAGAATATAAATTATTGGTGATGATTATATTAAGAAAATTGTTAATATGTTGGCTGTACAATATATTATTAATTATTATGTATAGCTTTTCATTTAATTGTTAAATACAAAAAAATATATTAAAGAACGATTTAAAGATGATTATTATAAGAATGTTCTTTAATATATTTCTGTTTAATTAAATGATGAACTTTTATATGGATATATCGGTAGGTAACAATTTCTATTATATTATTAGGAATTTGGAAACGTGGACTCTAGGACGTACAGTATATACAGTATATACTTTAGTGTATTATCAAAGCCTTAGTTGATAAGGGTCGAGCATTATTGTGATTTATATTTAGTTTGTTAGCATGTTCATGGATTTTTGTAAAATAAAGTGAATTTTAAATATTTTATATATCTTTTTCTTTTAGACTGTCAATCAACTAGCGGCCCACTCGCGGCTTCGCCCGCATACAACCTATAATGCTTTTTTTATGCTGCATTCGGACCAGTAGATCTAGAGATCTTAGCGTTTAAGCAAACAAACAAACAAACTCTTCCGCTGTATTATATTAGTATAGATTGGATCTCTAATTCTAAAATAAATTAATAAATTTCTGGTCAGTTATTACGTAGCAAAAATGGATCAAGTAATTTATCCCAAATATTAGAAACAACTATATAACAAAAAAATATTTAAAATATTTATGAAAGGAAATAGAAAAAAATACTTTTTACATAAGATTATTAGTTTAACATATTATTCTATATGACACACAAAAATACAGGTAATTTCATTTTACTATATCAACAACTACTGTCTAAAATTATACAAAAATAACAGTGACTTATTCTATAAGTTTTGTAGTTTTAATTTTATGCACTCTGAGAATACATATTTTTTTCTTCTTGCATATGCTTTATGTCTCAATCATTAAAAATATTTATCTATCTATGTATCTAATTTATTTATATAACTTCTTTTTTTTCACCCAAAGCCACTTGAATTTCGCTAAAACTTTTCCCTTTAGTCTCAGGTAAGAAAATTGCTATTATAGCAAAGAAAACTACACAAACGCAAGAAAATGTCCAATAAGTATTCGCTGGTCCCAACCCCTGTATCATTAATGCGAAATATTTAGTGGAAAAGAAAATTGTTGCAGTGGCTGCAGTAGTACTGATAGTACATCCGACTGGTCTTGCTGGACCCTCGAATAATTCTGAAGCGACTACCCATAGGAGAGATCCAACGCCTGTAAAAATCATGATAATATGTAAATTATTATATATACTGAATATTATGAAAATATATGAAAAAGTGTCTTTACCAATTTCCCCCTGTGAATGAGGCATCCGTTTAATAGTGGGTGAGGAGGTAAACCTAGTGTTATGGCACACCGTTTTCCACGCTCCGCATAATTTTCAAGACATTGCATGTTTAGTGGCGGAACTCAACGCCGAGCTTTGTATGGTAACCAAAATGAGCAAATAAAAATAATGCGTTCCCCCAAAAGGGAATCGGACCCACGATTTTCGTGGGAAATTTTTCGTGGAAAAGATTATGGAAACTTACCTATAGAGTAATTCATTATAATGATAACCATCGATGTAACTGGTAGGAAGTTAATTATACCGGTCACTACATTACCGTTTACTTCAGATATCTTGAAAAAAGTCCCAAGTCCCATCTGAAAAAAACAATTTATTTATATTAGGTACATATTTATATTTATATTAGGTACATAAAATTTAATTGGTCTTAGTTATATTTAAATTTATTAAAAACTTATTTAATCATAGTGTAGAAAATAACAAAATTACACTACTACTATTCCTAAATAATGAATGGGCCGTCGCGGTGCAATGGAATATCGTCAAATAAAACTGTAGATGCCATAATTTTGATTCGATCTCAACTCGAGAAAATGAAACATTATTTCAAATCAGCTTCACGCTGTATCCCGCTCACAGCAGAGTAGGCAGAGGGAACCTAGTGTTAAGACACTCCGTTCCCCACTTTCCACCGAATTCTGGAGACATTGCGTGCTGAGTGGCGGAACTCAACGCCGCGCTTTGCCTCGACACCAGAGCGAAGAAAATGAAAATATAAATGTAAATAAATATGTGCACTTTGTGCCTCTGAGCCACGACCGGCTTCAAACATTATTTAATAATCTTTTAATTGCATCGCTCTGGCATCAAAGCAAAATCCCGGTGTTAAGTTCCACCACTCAATACGCAAAAAATCTGCGGAAAGTAGGGAATGGCGTGTATTAACATTCCCTCTGCCTACCCTGTTGTATGCGGGATACAGCGGGAAACTGATTATTTTTTTTATTTAAAGCTAGAGAATGGGACCCATTGCTACAATGTGTATCTTATGTAAACTAAAAAAATTGTGATATAAAAATAATTACGAATATTTTTTTTATCAAAAAGTGAAAAATAAAATGACGTACTACCAAAATTTATTCAAGAAAGCATAAAAATTGAAGAAATAAATAAACTTACCATGCCAATAAAGATACCAACTAAAGTACAAAGCAAAATAATCCTTCGTCCAAATCTATATGTAATAAAAGTTGTACAGAAACTTCCTACTACTTGAATAACTCCAACAATAACTGACGCTATTTCAGGGGGAACACTTGTGCTGGCAGCTTCTATTATAGTTTGTAAGTAAAACATTACTGCATTTATACCGATTAGCTGACTACCAGCCCCAAGAGATATGCCCAAAGCTAATGCTTTTAAAAACAATTTGTTTCTAAATAAGGCTATTTTGTCAATTTTCTCCTTTTTGTTCTTTGACATACTATATTCTTCTATTTCTTCTCTTGCTATGATTTCGGAGTTACGTAATTTGCTTAGTACTTTTAAGGCTTCGTCTACGTGACCTGGAAATATTTAACAACAATAATCGTTGTGACTTGTATTGTGAAATACATTTGGTTATCCATCATCCCTAACTGAGTTCAGTATAAACCCGATTATCTGAATTAATAGATGTTCAACGTTCAGGTTATTGGAAATTTTCTCTAAAATATATGCATTTAGTTATATATCTAAGATATATATTGATATACATTAAACCTACAACTATTGCATTTACAGTTCAACACTGCGACAATGACCACAAACTCATCAAATTGTATTACTCTTTATTTCTTTCTTTCTGCTTGTTGTATTGATGTCCTTAAGCTATTATTTAAAAATATATAATCATAAGTTACAGTCATACCTTTAGAATATAGATGAAATGGTGTTTCCGGTAAAACTAGCAATGGTAAATATAACACTAACAACGCACTTGCAAACACAATGCTAAAAGTCTTATACGACAGGAACGGGCCTATGGACAACGTGAAGAGTATTCCCGTCGCTGAGAATAACTGTAGGAATGTGCCTAGAGTCCCTCTATGTTCTTTCTGAAAAGGAAATAAAAAAGTGCTTTTTAACAGTATGTCCAATTTTTATGGTTTTACTTCCAAAATGTTTATTCATCTATATATTTCTACTAAATAAAAATAGCAAGAGGTCGCAGCAGTACAGCACGCGAAAGGTACGCGAAGGTTGCGTATTTTACAGTGAACAAAGCGTGTCGTTAATTTTGTTACGCACGAAAATCGGGAAAGTATAAAATGGAGTGTCTTAACACTAAATGCCCTTTGCCTATACTATTATATGCGGGATACAATTACCTAAAGTAAAGTAAGTATAATTACACTGGCTATCTCAGAGGCATATATTGGTATCGCAACCAGCATGAAACCATCCACTGCTATCATAAGTGTTCGACACGTAATAAAGATCCACACTTTATTGGCGAAAATCAAAATAATCGCCGTACAAAGTTTCGGTATTGATATTAGTATGATTGAATTCCTTCTGCCCATTTTATCTATGAATATTCCACCTGTGATATTACCTGAAAAAATAATTATAAAATTAAATGTTTTTTTTCTCTTGTTAATGTCAAAACCAGTATATTAAGAAACCCTTTTTTTCGTATTCGTACACAGCAGGACGGGGACGTAGAGCGTCCATAGTAGGTACCAACTAATATCTCACGGTTATTTTTATGGATCACCACTGGCCGGTGCAACATGTGTCAAAGGATTCTCTGTATCGTTCCAATTTTGGTGTATGTATTGCCGTAGAGAACACAATACCAGAGGAACCCAAGCTATATTTTTTCTAATCGGACCAATGAAACCTATGCATAGTAAATGAATGATAATGCCTGATTATAAACGTGATGGTTGTGGATTGTGTCTTCACTTGAGAGAATTATTAGGAGAGCAGAATCTGGATCCAATATCTCTCTGCCCAACCTGCATTATATTAACATATAACTACATAACTGTAGTTTTGTTGATTCTTTACAGCTACACAAATTTCGTTAACCAAAGGTTTTCTCGAACAAATTGCTGATTAACGAAAACACCGCCTTTGTGCTAGTTATTACTGACTCAAAATATTACAAAAAACTTACTAAATACAGCTACCAAATAACCCGCGGAAACGAGCCATGAAAGTTCCTCCGCTGTAATTGGCCTTTCTAGAGGCGTCTCATTTGGATTTGTTAACTTAACCATCGTTGGTGAGGGCCACCCGATGCTGATACCAGTTGCCAAAACAGCAAAGTTTACTGGAAAATCATGAAAATACATTTAATAAGAAATGCGTAGTCTGTCGTGGCGGAGTGGGATTTGAAATGACTGTAGGTTCGATCCCTAGCAGTTCCTCGCTTTAATATATAAATTACATTGAGCTTGGGCGGATCATGGAAGTTATAATATCTTGACACTAGGTTCCCACTGTCAAAGTTTCGAAAAACTGTAAAGCTGGTGCTATTGCTAAGAAAAGGGAAAAATAATTCTGGATAAATTCTGGATGTGCCATTTTAAATTTTAACATTAAATGACGAGCGTGGCTAAAAGCGCACTACATTTATTTTTTAATAGTAATAATAAATAAATGTTTTATAATTAATGATGTAATAAAGTAATGAAGTCAAAAGCTTAGTTTTTGACTTTAAAGTGTTTGTTTAAAATATATATTTTTTAGCAAAATTGTTTAGTTATTATTTTTTTGTCATCTGTTTGAGTAGATGGTCGCACTTCAGTCATAAAATTTGAAATTTATAATTTTATTATTCAATAGAAAAAAACCCTGCACAAAATTCTTATTAAGATTTCGTTTTTAGCGTTATTTTAGCAGTTACATATAAGCATATATTAATAGTTAGAAATTAGCCTTTAAAATGATTATGCTATCTTATCTAAGTAATAAACGCAAAATAAATTTGTTAACACAAAAAATATGTCTATCAGTGATAATTTTGGAGCATTTTTTCAAGGATTAAGGTAAATTTACATTATTAGGTAACGAGAGGAAACCTTCTTAATGCATTTTAAGAAAAGACAAATTGTTAAGAGGTAAAATGTTTTACTATCAAATATTCTAAAGTAATTCTAATAAGCAAAATATTTTTTATGACTCCGTTTATTAACAGTTTTAAGTGTTTTAATACTGGATTCAAGAAGCTATATACATATTTTGTCACATAGCAGGGTAGGCAGAGGGGATCTGCGAGCCTCACGTTCGATTTCGCGATTCGAGCTCGCGGCGGAAGCCGTACTTTATATCTAAAATAATATATATGTAAAAAGTTAATTTTATTTTATCCTTATTTTTGTATGGAAAAAGAAAAGGCAAACGAGCGTACAAATAAGTGATCACCGCCGCCCACGACTCCGTGTAACACCAGACGATCCAGTATACTTTCCTCCAGGAAACATCGGACAGTTTTATCGGATTATATACACTGGGCCATCTTCAGGTAAAAATGGTGTGGCAGTAGTGCTCTCTGGAGAGCCTCAGAATGGACTTCTTGAAATTAAATAAATTTAATCAGTACCTGTGCCCCCCAGGCGGACTGTAGCACGTCCGCAAAGAAGTCATACTGGAAGCAGTATGAAGAGTATAGCAAGTAGACTATACTATCTACCAAAGTGGTTTTTGTTGGGGGGGACTTGTACAGTCACGTCGGTAACGTTAACTGCTGAGCCGTATGAACTAGGGGTCGCAATATCGGACCATTCAAGAAAAACCGGGATTTTCGATATCGACTTCAGAAAAATCCCGGGATCCCGGTTTTTTCGATATTTTCGGGATTGGACAAAATTATAAATTTTTCAAGCTTTTTATTTTTAGAGTTAAGTTAGGAGGATATTTTTAGGGAAGTAGTCAATTAAATTATAAATACTAAATAAAACATTTTTTAAATATAATAAAAAAACTAAACTAAAATAGTTTCACGCTTTATTTCTAGTGGGGTAGTCAGAGAGAACGGAGCGCCAAATGTTACGGTCTCTACATGCCTTCTTCGCTTCGTCCACTATCATCAACCACTTCACATTACATGCCCTCCGGGGGGTCCTTATGGTTTTTACGTGACCTTCCTCCAGTATCTTTGATACTGTCTCTCACCACTCACTTTTCCATAAAAACATTTTTTTGGCATTCTTTCATCACTCATTCGTTCGACGTGACCAAACCAGCTGAGCATGAGTTCTTCTTCATTCTCACCGTGACATTTTCGTTAGTACCTGCCATTTTGAGAATGGCAGGTACTAGGGGAGTCAGCTCAGCTGATCGAATCCGCAATGAAGAGATTTAATTGCGGATTCGAACAGCTAAGCTGACTCCGCATATCCTACGAAGAGATCGCATCTCCACAGCATTTATCTTTCTCTCATTCTTCTTCTGTAATACCCAAGTTTCGCTGCCGTATAATAGTGTCGGTACTAGGGGTCGCAATATCGGACCATTCAAGCAAAACCGGGATTTTCGATATCGACTTTAGAAAAATTCCGAGATTCTGGTTTTTTCGATATTTTCGGAATCTGACAAAATTAGTATTTTTTTTAGCAAGAAGAATGCAAGAGAGATCTGAAAGGCTATTGTGGGAGGCCCAAGGAGGCTCTAGACTTGGAAGAGGGTGTATGGATCAGATCTTTTCTCTCCGCATGATCACGGAAAATTTTTTGGTCGTTAACCAAAAAGTTTTTTATGCTTTTCAGGACTTGGAAATGGCGTTTGACAGAGTTGTAAGAGCGAAATTATGGAAGATACTACCCCGGTACAATGTGAGCGGACCCTTGCTGCAGGCTGTAAAGTCTCTTTACAGAGCTCACTCAGCCTCCGTGTGAGTAGTAGCTGGCATGTCGCCTTGGTTTGACATCCGATCGTGTGTTAAACAAGTTTGCGCCATGTTAGCTTGATTGTTCAATTTGTATTAAGATAGAGACACTCTCATATCATTTTGTGTCACTCCAAGGAGTGAGAAAGATATGAGAGTGAAAGTAGGTGACCTGAATGTGAATTGCCTGCTGTACGCAGATGATACGGTGCAGAATGCGAGTTGCAGGCATTGGTCACCACTCTGAAAGAAGGGTGTGAATATAATGGTCTAAGCCTCAATGCGAATAAGACAAAGGTTCTGATTTTTGAAAGAGATGAAGGAAGGACGAATTGCAAGATCAGTGTAAATGGTAAGATATTAGAACAAGTGAATGAAGTGGTATACTTGGGAAGTATGTTCAGTAGAGATGGAAGATACGAAATGGATGTGGAAAGGCATATTGCTGTCGGTAACAAGGTTAACGAAACCTTAGCTGCATTGATGAGACGGCGAAACGTCAGCACAGCTGCGCGTTTGGCCATACACAATGCAGTCTTGGTACCGACACTGTTATACGGCAGCGAAACATGGGTATTACAGAAGAAGAATGAAAAAAAGATGAATGCTGTGGAGATGCGGTCTCTTCGTAGGATATGCGTAGAGTCAGCTTAGCTCATCAAAGTCGCAATGAAGAAGAGGTGCACAGAATGGTAGGTACTAGCGAGGATGTCACGGTGAGAATGAAGAAGAACGTGCTCAGCTGGTTTGGGCACGTCGAACGAATGAGTTATGAAAGAATGGCAAAAAATATTTATGATGGAAAAATGACTAAGAGAGGTAGGGCGAGACTTCCGTTGACCTTCGAAAACACAGTATCAAAGATACTCGAGGAAGGTCACGTAAAAAGCATGAGGACCCCCCGAAGGGCATGTATGAACAGGTTGATGACAGTGAACGAGGCGAAAGAGGTATACCTGTATATATAGATGGTAAGAGATAAAGAGGTACCGTAGCGTTTGGCGCTCCGTTCTCTCTGACTACCCCGCTAGGGATAAAGCGTGAAGCTAGTTTAGTTTTTTTAGTAATTTGTCAAGTTTTTTATTTTTAGAGTAGTTAGGAGGATATTTTTAGGGAAGTAGTAAATTAAATTATATTTACTAAATAAAAGAATTTGACGTGCAACAAAGACGCGCAACAACGACGCGCAATGAGAAAATACGGTATTGCGCGTTCGTTGGTCGGGCCGGCCAAACTCGGTTAATGTCGTAAAATTCCGGATTTTGAGGAAAACTCATCGCTTACTTTTGGCGGTGCATGTTATGTACCATTGTATATCTTAAAGAAGCCTGGATTTAATAGCAGGCACGTTTTTATTCGAAGAACTAATTTTTAACTTTGTAAAAACCGAAAATATCGAAAATCCCGGTTTCTTGTAAAATTAAAACCGGGATTTTTAAAACCTATATTTGGTCCGATATCCCGGGATTTTTGATCCCGGATTGCGACCCCTAGTATGAACGTGTTCACGAGGATTTTGAAAAAGTTCTGAGACCCTGTATTGCGTCTGATCTGGTCGTCATGAATAAAAAATTCTCAGCACATTATCACATATCAAAGTGGGTCCCACTTAACTCAAATTGACTACTTATAGACCAGACGGTGTCATATGGGCAGGGTAACTAACTGCAAAGTCATTCCAGACGAAAGCCTGACGATCCAACATCGACTTCTTGTTGTGAACTTTAAAGTCACTCCGAAGGAGAAATTAGCCGAGAAACGTATACCTCGAATCAAGTGGTGGCTGCTAAGTAAAATAATGCAGACCAACTTCCTGATAGAGGCGAAAAGTCAAAATCTTTTGACTAACCCACGCTGATCAGCAGCGACAATATTGTGGCGGGCAAGCAAGTTATTGACGTTTCTAACGGAGGACATATCATCGACAAGGAGACATAGTGGTGGAATAACAAGGTGTAGGTGATCCGTGAAAAGGAGGCTACCTTTAAGGAGTGGCAGCAACCCAATTCTTCTGAAGACAGACTGGATTACATAATAGCGAAACGTGCCAGCAAAACAGCTGTAGTTAGAGTCCGCAGTGAGAAATTATCAGCACTTTATGATAAACTTGAAACTGTGGAGCCCCTCCACAGTTTCAAGCTCATATACAAACTGGCACGTGGTTAGAATAAAGTGATGCAAGATATCACAAAATGTCTTTGCGTTAGAGATTCCCAGGGCACGCTGCTTTGTAGTCATGACTTGGTGAAGGAAAGCTGTAGAAGCTATTTCCAGGAGCTGCTGAATATACAGCACCCGTACAGTCTTCCTCATGATCCACCTCCTTACCTCGGACTTATTGCTCCAATAACCCTTGACGAAACTCGTAATTGCCTTCGACGCACAGAGAACGGAAAAGCGATAGGATCTCACGATATCTTGATCGAAGCTCAAGAGACCATTGACTGTGTGCCTCGTCAGTATATTTGGAGGGCATTCAGATCCAAAAGGATCCCTAAGACCTATATTGAGGTTATCAGAGACATGTACCATAACTCCGCTTCTATGGATAGTACTGATGATGGTGACACCAAGTTATTTCAGATTGCCGTGGGGGTTCACCAGGGTTCAGCTCTTAGTCCATTCTTGTTCAATGTAGTGCTGGACACTGTCTCGGCTCACATCCAGGACCAACCTCCATGGCTGATGATGTACACCGATAACATAGCACTCATTGAAGAGAACCGATGACCGCAACCGATGACTGATGCTGGAGCGTAAACTGAACTCTGGAAGGGTACGCTTGAGAACGGTGGTCTTAAACTAGATATGTCAAAGACCGAGTACATGGATTGCGGAAGCCCAGACTCGAGCTCTATCCTTATAGTTTCTAAGCCAGCCGTTAAGTCGGAAAAGTTCAGGTACCTTGGATCCGTTATGCACGAGTCCAAGGCCGGATAAGCGCTGTCTAGGCCAAATTGCGGGAGGTCACTGGCGTGCATAAGCTCGCAGCTCCAAGAGCGTCGCCTGAGTTAATATGGCCAAGTTGCACGCCGACGCCCAGGAACTATGTCGCATGGAAGTCTGTCTGTATGCTTTGCTGTGTCTGTCCCTGGAGTAAGACCTCCCGGACGCCCAAGGAAACGCTGGTTGGATGTCGTTATGCTGGACATGAGAGCCAATGGACTAATCATTGAGGACGTTACAGGTCGTGCAAAGTGGAGTAGGTTAAGTAGGAAGACAGACTCTGTCAACATACGCCGGGATTAATTTATGTCAAGATTTTGTATAATTAGACTATTATATAACAAAATGTTGAAGGAGCCGAAGCCATATTTGCCTCGTTCGTGTTTGATATGTAAATAATTATGTTTATGTCGACACAGGTGTATTAATTGTATTTTTTTTATTTTCTTATGTTTGCATGATTTGGTATTTTTATTACACAATGTCTCGAAAATTAAGCGAAAAATGCAACAAAATGTAAAAAATCTAAGTAAATATTAAAAAAACTTACCCGTAACAACAAGTGCATATTGTCGCACTACTGGAGACAGTATTAATTTCATTTTTTCAAATGTTTATCACTTTTCGCCAAAAATATGTTATTTTTATACTTTTCCTTTTTTTGTAGTAATACTACAAACTACAAATACATTTTTTTTTAAATATAATGTTACTAATGAGAAAATACCTATCGCTTGGAAATATTTAAATGTTCTAAGGATTAGAACGGTTATTAACACAAAGATAAGACAATAAGCCACACAATTAAAATAGTTAAAGTTAAACACAATTTAAATAGTTAAAGTGTATTTAAGTGAATTCAGAAACTGTGAGAAATAATTGTCATCTAATTGTAAATGATATTTTACGTAAATTTTTGTTTTTGTTTAAAGAAAAATTGCCTCAAACTGTATACCGGTTGTAGCAGGATTGCAGAGGGAATTTTGGAAACTATTGCTGCGCCTTGTCTACCAAAGTAGAAAAATTAAATTAATTAATTTTAATTCTTCCCCAAGAATCGAACCCACAACCATCGCGTAACTATAAGTTACTTACTGTACCACTATGCCACTATGAGATTCTTATTTTTCCTGTAATCTAATTGGATTTGATAAACTTATTTTTGAGGCCGTCATGGCACAGCAGCACAGCGTCTTACTGGATTACATTATCTCTTGGAAAAATAAGTTATTTTAATTTCCTCACTCTGGTAAGGAGACAAAGAGCAGCTTTGTCCCGGCAACGAACACAAATTATCTCGAAAAATAGGCGTGGATAACGAAATGTTCGAGGGTGAGCCTCCCTCCCCTAATGGATGGTCCTGAATTTTAAACGACTTTAATCTTTATTTTTTATTTTTATTTTATTAGCTTCACGCTGTATCCCGCACACAGCAGGGTAGGCAGAGGGAACCTAGTGTTAAGACACTCCGTTCCCCACTTTCTGCCGAACTCTGGAGGCATTGCGTGTTGAGTGGCAGAACTCAACGCCGCGCTTAACCTCGACACCAGAGCGAAGAAATGGAAATATAAATTTAAGTAAATATTTCATCTCCTCGAGTGGGGATCGAACCCACAACCAGTCGGTTTTGCAGTCACACCTCGTGCCGCTGCGCCACGACCGGCCTC